>JAODAL010012566.1:0-94897 GCA_025379985.1 Phyllomedusa bahiana
ACAAAAATGGGGGTTTAAAAGATCCTTTTTCTTGCACTTTTCTTGCACTTTTTAATCTGTGGGTCAGACAGGTTTAATGGTCATACTGCGGTCCAGGATAGGTCTAGTCAATATCCAGTTCAACTAAAATGGTGGTTGAAAGACTCCTTTTAATTGCATTTTTTAAATCTGGGGGTCAGAAAGGTTTAATGGTCATACTGTGGTACAAAACAGGTATAGTCAATGTCCAGTTCAACTAAAATGGTGGTTAAAACACTCCTTTTTGCAGCACTTTTTTTTTTGTCATTCAAAGATAACTTTATTGCTGTATTCAACAGAAGTGGTACAAATAAGTGAAGATCAGGGATCAATACAAATATGGAACCAAATGTTTGGTATTTTAACAACATCATCCCTAGTCATGTTAGCAAGGAGGATTGTCTCTTGTAAGTCCTTGGTGAGGTAGATGAACCAGTAAGATTAACTGCAGCATAAACAAGCCAACATTCTGTGACGCAAAAATGAGAATAGTCATGTCCTGTTCTGAGGCAAGTGGCGAGAAGGGTAAGAGTCCGCTTCACCCGAGAAGCCTCCACCACTACAAGAATGGGGGAGGCCTGCCGAGAAAGAGCCATAGAACTCCCACTGCCGCCCTAAAGGCTCACCTCAGAAATAGCATTGCTATGCTTCAAACCCTTGTTGATTCCTGACAAATCTGATCACTACAGCCAGGCCCGGACTGAGCACCTGCCCGACCGGGCAGATCCCCGGCGGGCCGTGTGACTCCGGGGCCGCCGGGCATTTACCTGAGATCAGCTGATGCTGCTCCTACCTTCTTTAATACAGGAGCAGCGCCGCTGTTAAGGATGTGATGATTAGCTGGGGCGGGCCACGGCCGCTGCTGTGGGCCACTCCACGCCCCAGTGTCTGTGCTGGCAGCATCAGACTTTATGTCTGGGCTGGCCGCGTAGCTCCGCAGCGGCCGCTTCACTTGCTGAGGCAGGAGGAGGCTCGGGCAGCAGCACAGCTCGCAGTGAGCTCAGGGGACGGGGCCAGGCCGCTCTGTGCAGAGGAGAAGAGCACTGATTGCCTGGCTCCCTGTTCAGTGCTTCTGCTCCGCCTCCTCAGACCTCCAACCCCGCCCACTGCAGGCCTGGCAGGACGCTGAGCAGAGGAGCTTCCTGCCTATCCAGCAAGATGCCGGCTCCTGCGGAGGACTGTCCCATTAGTCTGGTAAGTGTCCTTCAATTTACTACTTGGTCCTCACCATGTAGCCTGCCTCTACCTCACCATGTAGCCTGCCTCTACCTCACCATGTAGCCAGCCTCTGCCTCACCATGTAGCCAGCCTCTGCCTCACCATGTAGCCAGCCTCTACCTCACCATGTAGCCAGCCTCTACCTCACCATGTAGCCTGCCTCTGCCTCACCATGTAGCCAGCCTCTACCTCACCATGTAGCCAGCCTCTACCTCACCATGTAGCCTGCCTCTGCCTCACCATGTAGCCTGCCTCTGCCTCACCATGAAGCCTGCCTCCACCTCACTATCTAGCCTGCCTCCACCTCACCATGTAGCCAGCCTCCACCTCACCATGTAGCCTGCCTCTACCTCACCATGTAGCCTGCCTCCGCCTCACCATGTAGCCTGCCTCAGCCTCACCATGTAGCCAGCCTCAGCCTCACCATGTAGACTGCCTCAGCCTCACCATGTAGCCTCCCTCCCCCTCCCCCTGTAGACTTCCTCCGCCTCACCATGTAGCCTGCCTCTGCCTCACCATGTAGCCTGCCTCCGCCTCACCATGTAGCCTGCTTCTGCCTCACCATGTAGCCTGCCTCTGCCTCACCATGTAGCCTGCCTCCGCCTCACCATGTAGCCTGCCTCCGCCTCACCATGTAGCCAGCCTCTACCTCACCATGTAGCCTGCCTCTGCCTCACCATGTAGCCTGCCTCCGCCTCACCATGTAGCCTGCCTCCGCCTCACCATGTAGCCTGCCTCCGCCTCACCATGTAGCCTGCCTCTGCCTCACCATGTAGCCTGCCTCCGCCTCACCATGTAGCCAGCCTCTGCCTCACCATGTAGCCTGCCTCTACATCACCATGTAGCCAGCCTCTACCTCACCATGTAGCCTTCATCTGCCTCACCATGTAGCCTGCCTCTTCCTCTCAATCAACATGTAGCTTGCCTCAGCCTCACCATGTAGCCTGCCTCCGCCTCACCATGTAGCCTGCCTCCGCCTCACCATGTAGCCTGCCTCTACCTCACCATGTAGCCTGCCTCCGCCTCACCATGTAGCCTGCCTCCACCTCACCATGTAGCCTGCCTCCACCTCACCATGTAGCCAGCCTCTACCTCACCATGTAGCCAGCCTCTACCTCACCATGTAGCCTCCCTCCGCCTCACCATGCAGCCAGCCTCTGCCTCACCATGTAGCCTGCCTCCGCCTCACCATGTAGCCAGCCTCTTCCTCACCATGTAGCCAGCCTCTACATCACCATGTAGCCTGCCTCCGCCTCACCATATAGCCTGCCTCTGCCTCACCATGTAGCCTGCCTCCGCCTCACCATGTAGCCTGCCTCTACCTCACCATGTAGCCTGCCTCCACCTCACCATGTAGCCAGCCTCTACCTCACCATGTAACCAGCCTCTACCTCACCATGTAGCCTGCCTCTAGATCACCATGTAGCCTGCCTCCGCCTCACCATGTAGCCAGCCTCTGTCTCACCATGTAGCCTGCCTCCGCCTCACCATGTAGCCAGGCTCTGCCTCACCATGTAGCCTGCCTCTGCCTCACCATGTAGCCTGCCTCGGCCTCACCATGTAGCCTGCCTCTAACTCACCATGTAGCCTGCCTCTACCCCACCATGTAGCCTGCCTCTGCCTCACCATGTAGCCAGCCTCTACCTCCCCATGTAGCCTGCCTCCGCCTCACCATGTAGCCTGCCTCTACCTCACCATGTAGCCTGCCTCTGCCTCACCATGTAGCCTGCCTCTGCCTCACCATGTAGCCTGCCTCTGCCTCTACCTCACCATGTAGCCTGCCTCTGCCTCTACCTCCCCTGGAACTCAACATGTAGCCTGCCTTTGCCTCTACCTCCCCTGGACCTCAACATGTAGCCTGCCTCTGCCTCCACCTATCCTGGACCTCACCATGTAGCCTGCCTCTGCCTCCACCTATCCTGGACCTCACCATGTAGCCTGCCTCTGCTTCCACCTATCCTGGACCTCACCATGTAGCCTGCCTCTGCTTCCACCTATCCTGGACCTCACCATGTAGCCTGCCGATGCTTCCACCTATCCTGGACCTCACCATGTAGCCTGCCTCTGCCTCCACCTATCCTGGACCTCACCATGTAGCCTGCCTCTGCCTCCCCTGGACCTCACCATGTAGCCTGCCTCTGCCTCCCCTGGACCTCACCATGTAGCCTGCCTCTGCCTCTACCTCACCATGTAGCCTGCCTCTACCTCACCATGTAGCCTGCCTCTGCCTCCACCTATCCTGGACCTCACCATGTAGCCTGCCTCTGCCTCCACCTATCCTGGACCTCACCATGTAGCCTGCCTCTGCCTCCACCTATCCTGGACCTCACCATGTAGCCTGCCTCTGCCTCCCCTGGACCTCACCATGTAGCCTGCCTCTACCTCTACCTCCCCTTGACCTCACCACTTAGCCTGCCTCCACCTCCCCTGGGCCTCACTATCTAGCCTGCCTCCACTTACCTGGGCCTCACTATCTAGCCTGCCTCCACTTACCTGGGCCTCACTATCCAGCCTGCCTCCACCTCCCTTGGGTCTCACCAGGTAGCCTGCCTCCACCTCCCTTGGGCTTCACCATGTAGCCTGTCTCCACCTCCCTTGGGTCTCACTATCAAGCCTGACTCCACCTCCCTTGGGTCCCCACCATGTAGCCCGCCTCCACCTCCCCCGGGGCCCCTTTCCTGCCGCATCCTAACTCACCGTCTGCTCCTGTGGGTCCTCCTTATTTGCAGACACTAGTAGTTGGTAAGTAGGATTTGTGTCAAAAACCATTGTGCCCAACTCCCCATGTAGAGGCCCAGACTATTTCCACTGGGATGCTGTAAACTAGGCTGCTTAACTGCTGCACATCATCCAGGCATCGGCAGGCCCAGACTGGTGGGATTCCAGGTTCGGGGTGCTGTGGCCTACCTGACGGTGGCCTATTTATCGGCCTGCTTTATGTAACTACCTACCTAATTAGGGGCTATATTCTCACCTACCTGCCTAATTACCTACCCAAAAGGGGGTCTACCTATTTATTGAATTTAGGAGCGTACCTATGTCCTGTATGAAAGGTTAACTTGCCTATTATGTAAGGAAGCAAAAATAACTAAGACTGTGTACAGAAGCGGGAGCCCCAGAGCTGTCTGTGGGAACTTTAACTGTTAGGGGCAAAAGGGGTCACTATAACCATTTGGGGTGCTTTGCATTGGGAGTTTGTACACAGGTGGGGCAGAGGTAAAGAGGTGTTGGCAAAGTGTGAAGTCTAAGATGTTTGTGTGGTAAATTCTGCAGAGACGAGTTACGGCTGGAGAAGTCATCATGGTGTTCTGGGCCGAATGAAGAAGAAAAGGCAAAGAAAGCGACTCTCAACAGATAAGTGGTCTGCTGTGAGTCCCTGGGTGTCCGTGGTTATTTTGCTTCTGTTGGATCGGTGCTGTATTTATTGTCATGTGACTTGACCGCTACACAGCGGTATTGTAAGTTATATCAGCATTTGTGAATAGGAGTTTCTGTCTGCCAATTTTACTTGACCCTGAGCACCACTGAGGCTTGCTCTGCGCCAAAACCAACCATCCCCCCCAAACCCCCAGAACCCCCTCCCTTTCACCTCTTACCCGCTGCTCGTTACCAGCCTTCATGAAATAAATACTCCGACCACCGATTGGAATGAAATGGCCACAGCAGCCGTTTATTAACAAAAATACAATATACAACTTTATTTGCATATAAATATATATACATAAATAACCATCTAATAAATACATACACATTAACCAAAACTCAACCCGACGTAACCAGGCAACAACGTGCCATTCCCACTGGGGCAGAGGTCCTTGGAGCTAAAAACGACCTGGCGACCAAAAATCCCCGAAGGGACAAAGCATCCTACCCCCAGCCGCATTCCACTGACTCGGAGGTCCAAAAGCCATACTAGATGGCTCACCCAATTCGCTCTCCAGATACCAGCCTGAAAGAGCCCCACCTTCGCCAGGCCGGGTCAACGTAGACCAAAAACTGAGGAAGTCATATACCTAATGACTCCATCACCCAAACTCCTCATCCAACTCCAAGCACCCCTGCCGCCACCACGAGCATGCCATGAAACCTCATGCATGCGAGGCCCCCACCAAGCCAATTGCCCTCCTCGTTTGCCTTCCTGTATACCTAACGCCCACAAATCAAGGCCCACTGCCATCAGGTGAACCCCGTCTGATCTCCACAAATTCCCTCCACCCGACTCCAACTCAATATGCCGAATGAACACACCACCATTCCTGGCCACGAAAGCTGCCACCGCCCGGTTCACTTTTACTCTCACCCGATTTAAACTATCCACAGAGCGAGCTCCCCTCCAGTGATGTCGGCACACGATGTCCGACCATACCACAACCATCTCCGGAAAATCTGCCCACAAACGCAAAAACTCCCCCTTGATACTACGAATCAGCTCCCTAGAGGTCACTAACCCAAATCATTCCCCCCTACATGTAAATACCAGGACATCCGGAGGTCTAACCAATGCCGCAAAGTGCATGACTTCGGGCACAACCCCCATCCAACGCATACCTCGCCTTCGCAACCACCGGACAGACGCCACATGCCTCGGTATCCCCAACTGACGCCCAGTCGGCCGAAGCTCCGCCTGCTCCGCTCCCCAATAGACGTACGAGTGACCCAGGATCCAGACGAGGAAAGGGGAATGTTCTATAATGATAAAACAAAAAACCACAACACATGAAAAACAAACCCTCCGTCCTGCATCCCTCCTTTATCCCCCAATTTCATGTCACCAAATGTGGGCGGACATAAAGTCTGTACCGATCGGACTCCCAGCGCCCTATCCTGCGCACTACCTCAGGGCTCAAACCCCAGCCCGCAGCCTCTGTGGCTGCCCCAATTCGAAACGAGTGCGGTGCGAAACCCTTTGGGTCTAACCCTATTGCCACCACGCATCTCCTAAAAACTGCCGTGAACTGAAATCGCGACACGAAAGACCCATCCTCGTGAACCAGGAGCGGCCCGCAAGAGACCCTCCGCAAGGCCCGAAACGCCCCCCACTCGCTCTACTGGGCCCATTACGGCCCCGGGACCCCGCCTCAAGACCACTCTTTTTCCCTTGCCTGCCTGGTCCCGTTTAGATCGCCGAATCAAAAAATCTAACCTCACCCCGCTAACCTCCACATCCTCAGCCTGGACCCCTCCCCCTTTGCACCGACTAGGGGACACCAGCTCCCCTATTCTCAGGGCCCCGAAAAAGGCCAGAGCAAAAGCCAGGCAAAATAAAGTCACTTCATACCCAGATGAAGCAACCTCCTCCCAGACCGACCCCAGCCGCTCCAGGAGCGCAAAGACCACCGGCCTCCTGGTATCTCTGCGGGTCCGCCCTCTTTTATAACCCCGCAAGGCTCGGGACACGACAAAGTCCTTCGTCACGTCCCGTAGCCTCCGCATCCTGAATCCAAAGGCCAACCCCGCCACAAATCTGGACACCCTAGACACTGACCACCCTTCCTTCTGGCATTTTGCCAGAAAACACAACAAGGCCCCTATACGATCCTCATCCGAAGACACCTCCCCCAACGTCCTGATCCAGTCGGCCCTTTGCACCCACACTGCCTCGTACGCGGCCCACGTCCCACCTGACAGCGATGACCGAATCAGGTGGCTGGCGTCTCGAAGGCCACGGCCCAAAGGTGATTCGGGCACTCTTCCCCGCACACTGAAGCCGATGGCGCAAGATTCCGGAACCGGTCCCACTGCAATCGAGAAAGAGAGTCAGCCACCGAATTCCTAACACCCGGTACATGTTCCGCCCGCACCCAGGAATTTAATTCTAGGCAGCGCAGCACCAGCACCCGTAATAAACGCACCACCGGAGGAGACGACGCGGTAAGGTTATTGATGGCCTGAACCACACCGAGATTATCACAAAAGAAACGGACTTTCCGGTTACGGAACTGCTCCCCCCATAACTCCACCGCCACCACAATTGGAAACAGCTCCAAAAAGGCCAAGTTCCGAATCACCGGCAGTCCGCTCCACTCCGCCGGCCAAGAGGCCGCACACCACCTATCACCGCAAATTGCTCCAAACCCGGTGCTGCCCGCCGCATCAGTAAAAATCTCAATCTCCTAGTTCGACAGTTCTTCCCCTAGGATAATGGACCGACCATTGTAGCTGACCAAAAACTCCGCCCAAACTTCCAGGTCTTCCCTGTGCTCCCTAGTCAGGTGCACAAAGTGATGAGGCTTCATGATACCCGATGTAGCAGCCACTAAACGCCGACAAAAAACCCGCCCCATAGGCATAATCCTGCAGGCGAAATTCAGTTTCCCAAGCAAGGACTGCAGCTCCCTCAGTTGTATCTTACGGAGATGACACGCCTTCCGCACCTCAAACCTCAAAACCTGCAGCTTATCCTCAGGCAATCTGCATTCCATTTTAATGGAGTCGATACAAATCCCCAGGAACTTCATACAGGGCCCTCCGTCTTGTCCGCCGCTAAGGGAACCCCAAAGTGATCCGCCACCCATCGCATTGTTTGCAGCAGCGACCCACACACCGGGGAGCCCGCCGGGCCCATGCAAAGAAAATCGTCTAAATAATGAATGATGGACCCCAAACCAGAAACATCCCGCACCACCCATTCTAAGAACGAGCTAAAAGCTTCAAAATAAGCGCACGATACAGAGCAACCCATTGGAAGGCAACGATCAACAAAAAACTGGCCCTCCCAGGAACAACCTAACAACCGCAGGCTATCCTCCCGCACTGGCAACAAACGAAACGCAGACTCAATGTCTGTCTTTGCCATCAATGACCCCGACCCGAATCGCGGAACGAGGGCAACCGCTTCATCAAAAGAAGTGTACACAACCGAACACAATTCCGGAGCAATCCCATCATTAACCGATTGCCCCTTTGGGAATGACAAATGATGGATGAGCCGGAACTTGTTTGGTTCCTTCTTTGGCACCACCCCCAAGGGCGACACCACTAGATCCAGAAAGGGGGGTTCCACAAAAGGCCCCGCCATCCTCCCCAGAGCCACCTCCTTCGCCAGTTTTTCTGACACTACCGAAGGGTGTTCCCTCGCCGACCTCAGATTCCGCAAAGAAAAAGGTACAAAATGCCCCGGAGGGGGAATCCAGAACCCCTGCTCAAAACCGTCACCCAACAACCGCGCCCCCTCCCTATCCGGATATCTGGCCAGATACGGCGCCATCGCGAGAACCTTCACCGGTGTCTCCCCCTTGGCCACCTGAACCACTCCCTTTTGCTCGCCCTTTTTTGAAACACTTGGAGACCGGATGGGACGCGCCCCCACAGAACGATCAGATGTGTTTAAACCGGCAGCCCGAACCAAACTTACATTGGCCACTATTGAACTGCCAACACGCTCCTCCCTTCTGGGCCCCCCCTGGCCACCCGTGCCGGATCCTACTGCCAATCCACTTTGGCCGGTGGACCCGGCCCCCCCTTGAAAGGGCTGCCCAAACTTCGTTGGAGCCATCACCCGAAGCCACAGGCCAATGTCCTTATGGTCCCACCTTATAGAAGGACGGACCGCCTTTCTCTGCCGGAATTGCTCGTCATAACGAAGCCAAGCCATTCCCCCACAAGCCCGATACGCCTCCCATATCGAGTCCATGTAGCAGAATAACGACGAACAGTTTTCCGGCGCCTTCTCCCCAACTACACTCGCTAATATAGCAAAGGCCTGTAACCAATTTGTGAATGTCTGCGGCATCAACCGCCAACGATGCTTCTCCTCCTCCTCTTTCTTGCTCTCATCCTTTTTGCCCTTGTCCAGATTAAACTTCTCAAGGGGCAAAAGGGAAAAGATCTCCACATATTCATCCTTCGTTATCTTATCCCTAACCTCTTGCTTCAAATGAGCCCCAAGGGGGCCCTCAAAGCAAACGAAAAACCTCGCCCCTGCCCGGTCGTCCAACCTGACGCTGTCTTGTGATTCCTTTTCTGTCTGCACTGAAACTGTGACACTCGCCCCAGACGACCTGCCTGCAGGCTTTCCCCCGGACCCTCCAGGTCCTCCCGGACCAACTCCGATCGAACTCAGCGAAACCCCGGCCTCCGCCGGCGACACCCCCCCTCGGTCCTCAAAACGCCCCAGCAACTCACGCAGAGCTGCCGCCAACCCCCCGGGTTCCCCCGCCCCGCTCGTGGGCCCCCCTACTGAGCCCGCCGGGCTCAATGCTACGCCACCCTGACCCCCACTTGCTACTAAAACCCCCCAAAATAGGCGGAAACGAACATGACAAAGAGACACACTCACCAGGCTGCGTGGGGGCTGTGAACCCACCAGCCGTTGTCCCGGAATTTTTGCACGTTGCTCCTGAAGCGTCTCCTGTCCTCCGCCGGCGCCCTCTGGCCCGGGTCCAGGCCTTCCAACCCCAGGAGGGGGAGGCCGACCGGCGCAGGCCACTGAGAACGTGCCGGTGACTGCCATGCCCTCGGCAGTGATGCTGCTTCCTCCAGATCCGAACCGCCTGGGCCAGCCGCCCGCTGCCCGTCCACTTCGCACGTCTGCCCCACGCTCTCTGGCGACTGTGGGCACCCCCTGGATGACGTCTGTCGACTGGCTACCCCCCTGGCCGGAGAATCGCCATGCGGGGGCACCGCTACCACGGACCTCATGCGTCGATTTGGAGCAGCAGCTGACCCTGTGCCAGGCTGGCCCACGGGCCTGCTGCCCCCCGCAGGACTCGCCGGCCTACCTGGATTCCTCCCAGCCCGGGGGGCACGACCACCCGCTGCCCGCGCTCCTACCCGGCCCGGAGGGTCCCTAGAGGGGCTCCGCTGGCGACGACGAGTCCGGGGGGTGGTGTTAGGGCTCAGCCTTTGCGGAGGACGAGCCCTCCTCCTTCTTCTTCCCCCGCTGCAGCTGTCACCTTCCTCCGTGCGCGCCGTGGCCCGCTCTGCCTCCTGAGCCGCAGCCCGCACCCAGTCTGCTCCTCTAGCTGCAATGAGCTGCCGCAGCAGCTCCACGTGCTCGTCCACCATTATGGAAGGAGAGAGCATCACGGGCGTCCACACTGCTGCTTGGTGCCGCGCCACTGAATCCCTGGGCGGAAGAGGAGGTCTCCCAGACCTCCGCGCTTAGGCTCCGCCCCCAACACGCGCACGGCCGCCCAGCTCATTTGCATGCGCCCAGAATGCCGGGTCATGCCGCGCCTACCCTAGGGGCCGGGGGGGGGGCGGCGGTCCGGCGCGTTACTTTCTTGCTGATGTTTATAGTGGTGTTTATTGTAGCAGAGTGGCGGTTATTGTATGTGGGCTGGTGGGGGTTTTGTGCCAGGGCTGATTTTTGGTCCCAGTCCGGCCCTGACTACAGCCTATAGCATCAATGTTAAACAAGGAAGTCAAAAATTAGAACATAGTATAACAAGGAAAGGGGGAAGGAGAGGAAGGAAAGGGGGTAAGCCAGCCGATGCCGAAGTCCAGTCGTCGCCCCATCCGTCGCCTCAGACCGGTCATAAGATAGATTTGCGGCAATTTTTAAATCTGGGGGTCATGCAGGTTTGGGGCTCATACTGTGGCACAGCACAGGTATAGTCAATGTTCAGTTCAACTAAAATGGTGGTTAAAAGACTCCTTTTTCTTGCACTTTTTAATCTGTGGGTCAGACAGGTTTAATGGTCATACTGTGGTACAGAACAGGTATAGTCAATGTCCAGTTCAACTAAAATGGTGGTTAAAAGACTCTTTTTTCTTGCACTTTTTAATCTGTGGGTCAGACAGGTTTAATGGTCATACTGTGGAACAGAACAGGTATAGTCAATGTCCAGTTCAACTAAAATGGTGGTTCAAAGACTCCTTTTCCCAGCACTTTTTAATCTGTGGGTCAGACAGGTTTAATGGTCATACTGCGGTCCAGGACAGGTCTAATCAATATCCAGTTCAACTAAATGGTGGTTGAAAGACTCCTTTTTATTGCACTTTTTAATCTGTGGGTCAGACAGGTTTAATGGTCATACTGTGGTACAGAACAGGAATAGTCAATGTCCAGTTCAACTAAAATGGGGGTTCAAAGACTCCGTTTCCCGGAACTTTTTAATCTGGGGTCATGCAGGTTTGGGGCTCATGCTGCATTCCAGGACAGGGATATTCAATATCCAGTTCAAGTAAAATGATGGTTCAAATCATACTGCCTTCAGGCACTTTTTAATTTATGGGTCATGCAGGTTTAAGAGTCAGGCTGTGGTACAAGACAGGGATAGTGAATGGTGTGTGATTTTTTTTCTGTGGCTTTTATAACCTAAGTGTGTTGCCAGAGATGTAGCACATATCCATTTGACTGTTGTGGATGTTAATTCCAGCTTCTCCAGCCCTGTTTGGGTGTAAGAATGAAGGTGTTGTTCCTCTCCCATAGACTTTAATGGTCATCGGCGATAATCTATTATCGACTATCGGAAATCGTCTTGATAATTGCCGATATCGACTATCGACCCGATGACGATAGTTGACGTAATCGCTCATCACTAGCTACGCTGTATAATTGAAACCCAAAAAACAATGATGGAACTGCTTTTTTTCCCCACATTTTCATGACCCAACACTAAAAAAATTATAGACCACCTGTGTGAGATCCATGAGGGGTATTGAATCCAAAATGGGGTGACTTATGGAAGGTTTCACCTGTTCTAGTACTGTAGGGGCTTTGCAAATGTAACATGGCACCCACCAAAATCTTCCAAAAGCCAAATAGTGCTCCCTCAATTGTATGCCCTGTCATGCACCCAAACAGCAATTTACACCCCCATGTAGGTTATTGCCGAACTTGGAAGAAATTGTGTAGCAAAATTTGGGGTGCTTTTTTTCCAGGATTCTTTGTAAAAATTTAACATTTTCAGCTAAAATTGCAGATTGTTTGAGGAAAAAAAATAAATCTTCATTTTCACAGCCTAATGCTAAAAAAATGTGGGAAATACCTGTGGGGTCAATATACTCCCTGCACCCCTGAATATATTCCTTAAGGGGTGCAGTTTCCAATATGAGGTCTTTTTAGAGTTGTTTATTAAGTTTTAGCATCTTAGGGTGTCCACAAAATGAAAATGAGACCCCAGAGTTCAGTAAGTGCTCCTCCTACTCTAGGGCTTGTGGTTGAGCCAAAAAGTTCACTAGGGCCACATATGGAATATCTCTGAAAACATTAGAATCTGGGAAATCAATATTAAGTTGTATTTCCCTGGTCACATCTACCGTTTTCTTGTGAATAATGGATAAAAATTGAAAATCTTCAAAAACAGTGAAATTTTGAAATTTCATCTCCACTTTGCTTTAATTCCTGTGAAACACCTAATGGTTTAATAAACTTTCTAAATGCTGTTTTGAATACTTTAAGAGGTGTAGTTTCTTATATGGAGTCATTTATGGAGACGTATAACATACAGGCCAATGAAAGCCACGTCAGGATTGGACTGGTTCTTAAAAAAAATGTATATTGCAAATTTTCTTGAAAATGTGAAAACTACTACTACTAAATTTCTAAGCCCCCTAATGTCATGAAAAAAAACATTTAAAAAATGATGCCAACCTACAGCAAACATATGGTAGATGGTAGTTCTAAACTATTTTGAGTAGAATAACTATCTGTCTTACATGCAAAAATTTTTGAAGTTTGAAATTTTTCACTATACTTTGATATTTTTCACAAATAAATAAGGATTTTTTGGGAAAGAATTTCCTACTACCGTAAATACTCGAGTATAAGCCGAGTTTTTTAGCACAAAAAATGTGCTGAAAAATCCCCCCTCGGCTTATACTCGAGTCACTGTCGGCACTCGGGCGCTGCAATGGCCGAGTGCCGACAGGGACGCTTCAGCTATATGCGGCTCCTCAGGGAGCGCATATAACTGAAGGCCGAGTGAGCCGACAGCGTCCAGGCACTGCGGTGGCCCAGGCGCTGTCGGCTATCTCTTCATTTGTATGCGACTCCTTCGGAGCGCATACAGGGAAAAGAGATACCACTGTGGAGCAAAGAGCGAGCACTCTGTGTTCCGCAGTGGACTCCGGGCGGCCACAGACTCGCGGCTGTCAGGAGTTTCCGGCACAGGCAGCATGTGTCATCACGCTGCGTGCTCGGCTTGATGACATCATCCACCTGTGCCGAGAAGATGCAGGAGAGCGTGCGGGAGGAGGAGCAGCGGGGAGCGAGGTAAGTGGGTTTTTGTTTGTTTTAAAACCCTGCCTATTGCCTGCCTAGGGGGACCTACACCTGCCTATACCCTGCCTATACCTGCCTATAGCTTGCCTAGGGGGGACCTATACCTGCCTATAGCCTGCCTAGGGGGACATATACCCAGCCTATACCTGCCTATAACCTGCTTAGGGGGACCTATACCTGCCTATAGCCTGCGTATCGGGCCATATACAGGTCTATAGGAGCCCTAGGGGGACGTATACATGCCTATAGCTTGCATAGGGGGACCTATACCTGCCTATATCGACCTATACCTGCCTATAACGACCTATACCTGCCTATAACCTGCCTAGGGGGTCCTATACCTGCCTATAACCTGCCTATGGGGGCAATTACCTGCCTATAGCCTGCCTATGGGGACATATACCTGCCTATACCTGCCTATAACGACCTATACCTGCCTATAACCTGCCTATGGGGGACATTAAACTGCCTATACCTGCCTATGGGGGACATTAAACTGCCTATATCTGCCTATGTAATTTTATTGGTATCTATTTTTATTTTTAAAATTCACCAGTAGCCGCTGCATTTTCTACCCTAGGCTTATACTCGAGTTAATAAGCTTTCCCGGTTTTTGTGGCAAAAGTAGGTGCCTCGGCTTATACTCTGGTCGGCTTATACTCGAGTATATATGGTAACTTAAAGCACAATGTGTCACGAGAAGCAATCTCTGAATCGCATGGATAGGTAAAAGTGTAAAAAAGTTATTCTCACATAAAGTGACATATGCCATATTTAAAAAACGGGGCTCTGTAAGAGAGGCCAAAACTGGCTCCGGCGGTAAGGGGTTAAACATTACAGACACAAACTTAAACATATTTTTTTTTATTTTTTTTGATCAACAAAAGTGGTAAGCATTTGTGAATTATAAAGAAAACTGAAAAGTGTAGCATGCATATGTATTCAGACCCCTGTACTCTGATACCCCAAAATAAAATCCAGTGTGACCAACTGCCTTTAGAAGTTGCATAATTAGCAAATAGAGTAAATCTGTATGTAATCTATTCTCAGTATAACTACAGCAGTTTTGTGAACAAACAGCATCATTAATAACACACAGCTCAGGGAAAAAGTTGTGGCAGAGTGTATTGAAGGGTTAAGTTTTCAAAAAATACCCTCAGATCCAAATATCTCACGGAGCATTGTTTTGAAAGCAAACTATATGAAGTCCTGTTTGTGGTTTGCAAAAAGCTATGTAGGGGACACTGCAAGCATATGGAGGAAGAAGATGCTTCTGGCCTAAATACCAAATGGTATGTGTGGAGGAAAGCCACCACTACCTATCACTCTGAACATACCATCCCACCATGAAACATGGTGATGGCAGCATTGTGCTGTGGGCATGCATTGCTTCAGCAGGGTCTGGGAAGCTGATCAGAGTTGATGGGAATATGGATGGAGCTAAATATAGGGCAATCCTGGAGGAAAAACTGTTACACTTCATCTACATTGCACAGGACAAAATACTGGTCAGATTCCAATTAGAAACCGACCAGCATTTTGCACTCAGTTGTCGTTTTTTTTTTTCTAAATTTTTAACCCGTTTTTTTCCCACGGTTTTTGGATTTCGGGCACCCCATTCTATTGAGCAGTGCTATAATCAGCCATTTTCCAGCGGATTATAGAACATGTTCTTAGTTTTGAAATCCGACCTCAGAAAATAAGAGCTGTGTAGTCAACAGCTCAGATTCTCTATTGAGCTCTATAGGGATGATTTTACAGTCAGATTTTTTGTGGATTCTAGATACTGAGTCAGCTTAAAAATCCGAATATAAACCATACCTGTGTAGACATAGCCTTAGAAGCTGCAAAATACTTGAGACTGGGGCTTAGGTTCACTTTTCAGCAGGGCAACAACCCTAAACATACAGCCAAAGCTACAATGGAATGGTTTAAATCAAAGCATATTAATGTGTTTTAATATCCCAGTCAAAGTCCAGACCTGAACCCCATTAAGAATCTGTGGCAGGACTTGAAAACTGCTGTTTACAAATGTTTGCCAAACAATCTGATTGAGCTTGAGCTATTTTGAAAGCAGAATGGGCAAAAATTCCATATCCCGATACTTCCTGTTCTGTAAAAAAAAACTTTAAAAAACTAAAAAAACTAAAAACACACTCAGCAGTCTAATGATTATCATCAAAGGCAGGATTACATTAAGAATTAAAGGGAATTTGTCACCAATTTTTCATATTATTATTAAGCCAAGACCCTGATCCATATTCTTTTCTTCTTAGCTGTTTTTATTTTCTGATTGTAGACTTCTCAATTCAGTCATCTATATATGATTGTGATGACATCATTCTTGCCTGCACTGCTTTAACAGCTGTCAGAAAGATACTTTACAGCAGTTTCATGTGATACCTTTTGGAGGCTAACTGAGTATATTTGATAGTGAGCTTTCGAGAGTACGAGCTCTCTTTTTCAGACTGATGTTATACAACAAACTGAAAATACACAGACTTTTTATACACAAAAGACATGGATCTTCAAAGGATCTTAGAATTCTTAAAAATAACAAAATGCGAAATATAGGTAGAGCAGTTATTTACAACCGGTCAAGAGATAAACAGTCTGGAATTCACTATTCTACTACTTTCTATGGCTAACACGGTACAGCATTATACTACCAGCAGTTTCATGCACATAGGAGTCTTAAGACTGACTCAGTCCCATTGACTTCTATAGGAGAGTTTTCTAGTCATGCTCTGTGACCTGGGAAGAAGTCCATGTGCAGGGAGGGGAGAGGGTGAACTGTGACTAACTTCTATCGTGACTGGTGGATCCTGTGTTATCTATACCAATTGGTGTCACATTTCAGTTTGACCCTGCTTGTGCTGATAATGAGCATCTTTCTTGTGCTGGTAATGAGAAAATCTCTCTCTAAAGAACAGGAAGTGTCAGACTATTATTAGGCTTAGTGGCCAAAGTGAAAACTGCAGAACTTAAGAATTATTAAAAAATATTGAAAGTGATATGGAAAATAAAAAAAAGACATAACAAAAAATTCCTAAAAAATGAGTTAAACAAGAAGTCATTTTTGATGACACATTCCCTTTAACACCAATGTATAAATAACACAGGATCCATCATTCATAATAGGTGATGGTCACAGCTTACCCTCTCTCTGACCCTACACATAAGTCACAAGTCATGTTTAGAAAACTCTCCCACAGAAGTTGGTGAGTGAGCTCCTGTTTACAGACTCCAAGACCCATATAGCTGCAGTAAAGCATATTGCTAAATGCTGTTATCAGCAGCTCAGGCTAGATGGCTGCCCCAAATCGTATTTAGGAAACAGAATAAAAAATTTACAATCAGAAAAAAGAAAGCTGAGAAGAAAATAATGTATCAGTATATCATTTTAATTATTAATATATGTATATTGGGAGTGGTAGCAGTTCTGGGATCTCAACAAAGTTCAATGTAGACAGAGACACAGACAGATTTTCCGGGTTCAAACATGGGTCTGTACATGTTTTATTCACACAACAGGTATTACAGCAATGACAGGTGCAATAATATTAACAAAAATGTAAATTAAGAAAACTTCTGTTTGTCTGAGCACTGACTAACATACGGTAATTTCCCTCACTAAACATTACTGTTACCATATGGCTGTAAGGGAGTTCCTGTATAGCAGACTCCTCTTAGTCCGCTGACTATCTGACTTATAAATGCCAGCCAAACTGTAACCTGGAACATGGAGAGTAGTCACCCACCCAAAACTTTGACTATTTCCAGTAAGAACCATGCTGAATAGGCTGAAAAAGACATACGAACTATAAACAAAATTCAACCACTTACTGTGAGCAACACAACATACATAGTCGGCTCCTACCCCTGCAAGACCACATATGTGTATAATGATGACTATGGTTAAAAGAAGGAGGTATAGATGATTGAATGTGGTTCATTCTAAGTTTTACTATAGAGCCCTATTGTTATCCCTCCTGTCTACATATTTGCCTTTTCCAATGCATTACGTTATGCAGCATAATCTCTACATTATAAATGTAGTTTTAGATATTACCAATTAGCCATTAAATCAAAATCACTTGCCTTATATTATGTAGGTCACCTGTATGCTGACAAAAGGCATGAACTCTACAAGACCAATGAAGGTACCCTGTAGTACTGAGCACAATGACATTAGCAGCTGATCTTTTAACCCCTTACCACTGTAGCCAGTTTTGACCTTCCTGACAGAGTCCTACTTTTTAAATCTGACATGTGTCACTTTATGTGGTAATAACTTTTTGATACTTTTACCTATCCATGTGATTCACGGATTGTTTTCTTGTGACACATTGTGCCTTAAGGTAGTAATAAATGTCGATCCATACAATCCTTGTTTATTTGTGAAAAATATCAAATTGTTGTGATATTCAAAAATTTCTGTGTGTTAGGCAGATAGTTACATCATACAAACTAGCATCTACTGTATGTCTACTGTATGTTGGCAACAATTTTTAAATGTCTTTTTATTCTTTTATGACATTAGAGGGCTTATAAATTTAGTAGCAATTATTCACATTTTTAAGAAAATTTGCAACATAGATTTTTTTTAGGTACCATTCCAGTTCTAACATGTCTTTAAGGGGCTTTTATGTTGGATACCCCCATAAATGATGCCATCTAAGAAACTGGATCCCTTAAAGTATTCAAAACAGCATTTAGGAAGTTTATTAACTCTCTAGGTCTTTCAATGAAATTAAAGCAAAGTGGAGGTGAGATTTCACATTTTCACTGTTTTTGCAGATTTGGAATTTTTATCCATTATTCATTGGAACACTGTAGATAACAGGAAAGTGCAACTCAGTATTGATTGCCCTGATCCTGCTGGTTTTAGAGATTTCCCATTTGTGGCCCTAGTGCACTATTTCACTCCACCACAAGTCTCAGAATAGGAGGTGCACCTACAGTACTGTATTTTGTGGTCTCTTTAGGATTCATTAGGATTTTCTTTAGGCACCATTTCAGGTTTGCAGATACCCTAAGATGCTAAAACACCCCTAAAAAGACTGGAAACTACACTGCTTAAGAAACATATCCACAAGATCTTTGTCCTGTATTTTATAGTACAGATTCCCTCACCCACAAGAATGGGAACTCTATTGATCTAGTCTTCTGTCCTCTTTCCTCAATTTGTAACTTTACTAATTCTCCTTATGCACTTTCTGACCATAACCTCATCTCCTTCACTATCACTAATTCTCAGCCTTCTCTGGACACACCTGCCCATCATACATTTCGAAATATACGCTCTATTAGTACTCAGGAACTCACAGACAACATACAGTCCTTACTGCCCCCAATCTCCTCCCTCTCCTGTCCTGACCTGGCTGTCAAACAATACAACGAAACTCTCTCAATCACCCTGGATATATTGGCACCACTCACACACCGCACCACCAGAGTCAGACGCCCGCAGCCTTGGCATACACCTCAGACCCGCTTTCTGCAGCAATGTTCCTGGGAGGAAGAAAGGAACACCCTCAATGACATTTGCAGAGATGAAGCCAATAAGAGACCGGCGGGATTCTGTGACGTCACAGCACTATATAAGTCCGGACACGATGCTGGCAGCTCACACTCCTCTCTGGCAGCTCAAATTTGTTTTTAACAGCGATTTTTTTTTTTTTTTGGGGGGGGGGGGGTGGTCACTGCTTTTAAACAGAGAATGCTCCTCTCCCATTATAATTTTGATTCAGTTTGTGGGGTATTGTAATTCAAGTCCAGGGTGGGTCTAATTCTGCCCATATACATTTTAGTGCCATCTGGTCAGTTCTGGAGCGCATTGAATATCCAATGGTTATTTAAGCCTGTTTGTGCTTTGATATTCAGTAAAATACACAGCGTTTTTACATGCCACATACCAGTTAATATTTCCTGGTGATTTCTGGAGCTCAATTTATATTCAAGGGTTAATTAAGCGTGTTTGTGCTTTTAGATTCAGTAAAATACACAGCATTTTTATAAGCCACATACGAGTTAATTTTTTCCTGGTGATTTTTGTAGCACAATTTATATCCAAGGGTTATTTAAGCCTGTTTGTGCTTTATATTCAGTAAAATTCACGGCGTTTTTACACGCCACATACGAGTAAATTTTTTCCTGGTGATTTCTTTAGCGCAATTTATATTCAAGGGCTAATTAAGCGTGTTTGTGCTTTTAGATTCAGTAAAATACACAGCATTTTTATAGGCCACATACGAGTTAATTTTTTCCTGGTGATTTTTGTAGCACAATTTATATCCAAGGGTTATTTAAGCCTATTTGTGCTTTATATTCAGTAAAATTCACGGCGTTTTTACACGCCACATACGAGTAAATTTTTCCTGTTGATTTCTGGAGCGCAATTTATATCCAAGGGTTACCCAAACCTGTTAGGGGGTTCATTTGGAGTCAAATACATAGTGTGTGTTTATCATATACAGATATCTTCATTAAACAGAGACAGTATGTCAGAGAGAGAGGTGGCAGGCTCTTCACATGCGAGTGGCAGTGGCACAAACATTCCTGGAGCAGGCACAGGTCGCAATACAGTAAGGGGACGTCGCAGCAGGGGTCACTCAGTGAGGCCAGAACTGTCAGTGTCATCTAGCGGCCGTGTGTTGACAAGCAACCCAAGTGTTCTTGATTGGTTGACTAGGTCATCCACTTCCTCCCAGATGACATCTGACAACCCCAGCCAAGAGTCGGTGGGAAAGTCAGACACAACCCTTAGTTGGCATGGGAGTGGGTCAGCGGCCCTCACCTGTCCTCAACTCGCCTCTGTCTCGTACGGTTCCCTCAGCCAGAGATCTGCTATGTGGTCTGGGCTCACCGCCACTATACAGCGAGGATGAAAAATTTGAGGACAGTCAGCAGCTACTTGGCAGCGAAGAAGTGGGGCCGACATCCCCTACTTCTTGCAGTAGGCGGCAAAGTATGTGTTTGGAGAGTGGCATGGGAGGTTATGTTGTGAGGGGTCAGCCTCTGCATACCAAGACCGTTGAGGAGGACAGAAGTGAAGAGCCAACAATAATTGATGATGATGTAGCCAACCGCACTTGGGAGCTGGGTGAAGCAAGGGCTTCATCATCGTCAGGAGAAGAGGGCGTCAGCTTGCACCTCAGGCAGCAACGCAGCCAGCAAGTGGGTAGTGTGGCCATCAGTCAGCAGGGTAGCAGCAGTGCGAGGTCGGAAGCCAAACGGCCATGGGGTAGAAAACCCGCTTTGCAGGTCCAAGAAAGTAGCGGCACAGGGTCTCAGCGAGGCAGCGGCGGTAGTAGTCACTCAGTGCGGAGCGTTGGCGGTAAAATCACCTACTCGGCGGTGTGGCAGTTTTTTACTAAGACACCGGAGGAGCCGAACATGGATATATGTAGAATCTGTGGGCAGAAAGTGAAGCGTGGCCAGGGAGCTAACATTGCCACCATGGCCCTGCGTCAACACATGCAGCGTCACCATCAGGTGGCCTGGGAGAAACGTGGCTCAGATATGGTGGACCATCCTGCCGCCACAGCAACAGCAGCAGCAGCGCCCAGTGGCACGCATGCCATTGCAGCCAGTCAAGACTCCACCACCTCTGCAGAAGGGAGCTGTTTCTCTTTGACATCATCTCCTAGTCCAGATGCTCCTGCTTCTCGCTACTCATGGCGCCAGCAGTCGTTCAACGAGGCGGTTGCAAAGAGACAACAGTATGCGTCCAACCATCCTAAGGTGCAGAAGCTGACCATGCTCCTGTCCAAGTTGTTGGTATTGCAGTCCCTTCCTTTCCAAATGGTGGACTCTGCACAGTTCAGAGAACTAATATCTTGTGCCGAACCAAGGTGGATAGTTCTAAGCCGTAATTTATTTTCCAAAAAGGCAGTACCAGCCCTTCACAAATATGTAGAACAGAAGGTGGGCCAGTCCTTGAGCTTGTCGATTTGTTCCAAGGTGCACAGCAGCGCGGACATGTGGATCTGGAACTACGGTCAGGGCCATTACATGTCCTTTATGGCCCACTGGGTGAATGTGCTTCCTGCCAAGCCACACCAACAACTTGGACAGGAGACGCTGCTTTTTCCTCCACGTTCTCAAACTGCTGCTCCTGCGCCATGGTCCGCCTCCTCCTCCACCACCACCACCACCATCTCAGCCTCCACAAGTGTGAAACTGTGCATGCCGTTCAACCATTCCTACAAAGCCAGGCAAACCCTCCTCGAGTTGCAGCGGCAGAACAGCCTCCCCCAACACACGCTGATATGCAATGTTTCCACCCATTGGAATTCCAGCCTGAACATGTTAGACCGACTGTATGAACAGAGAAAGGCCATTAACGATTTTTTGATGATCCAGGTGGACAGGAGTACTCCCCTGTGTAACTTTGATGTCAGCCAGTGGCAGCTCATGCGTGACACCTGCCGTTTGAGGAGACCACGTTATTTGTCAGGCGCCAGGACTACGGGATGAATAATGTCATGCCACTGCTTCATGTCCTGGAACAGATGCTGAAAAATCTGTCTGGGCAGGGGACTGGAGGCGTGGTGACTACATCTCGCGGTCACATGAGTCCGGTGGGGACTAAACTGGAGGAAGAGGAGGAGAAGGAGGAGGACATTGGAGCACAAGCATTGTCTGGTGAAATGAGCGGTTTTTCTACCCAGGTGACAGGAGAGGAGGAGCAGGAGCAGCTGGAGGAGGTAGATGGAGATGAGGAAGACGAGGCAGATGACCCCCAAGCACCGTGGCAGTATACAGTGGAGATGGAGGCAGGGAGTCCCTCAGAGTCACTTGCGCACATGGCCCGCAGCATGCTGATTTGCCTGGCTAGTGACAGCTGAATAGTCACCATCCGGCAGTGGGATGACTTCTGGCTCTCCATCCTCTTGGACCCTCGCTACCATTCCAAAATGGGAGCCTTTTTTCCAGCTGCTGAGAGGCAGGACAAACTGGCGTACTATAGAGAAATCCTCCGTAGTCAGTTGGCCGCTGCCTATGTGCAGCATGGTCCATCCTCTGACAGGTCAGACCGGGGGGTTCCTCAGCGCTCACGTACTGCTGTGTGGAAGGTGGGGGGGGGGGGTAGGAGCAGTACCAGCTCCATCAGCAGCAACCTAAGTCTGAATTCCCTGATGAGCAGCTTCCTTCATCCACCTGGTGAGGAGGGCACTCATCAGCAGCAGCTGGACCTGGAGCATACCTTGAACCAATAGGTGGTGGCCTACTTGGACAGCGCTCTGCCACCCAAGTTAGAAGATCCGCTGGACTGCTGGGCAGCCAAACTGGATGTGTGGCCGCAACTTGGCAAGTTTGCAGTGGAGAAGATGTCCTGCCCGGCCAGTAGTGTGGCATCAGAGCGGGTGTTCAGTGCGGCAGGGGCCATCATTGCCCCAAGGAGAACCCGCTTGTCCACGGGAAATGTGGAGCGACTAACCTTTGTCAAGATGAATCAGGCATGGATCGGCCAGGATTTCCACACACCAATGCTTTAGGTGTCAGATTACATCAGCCATGACGCCTCACCAAAACTTTGAGAAATTAATCTGGATTCAAACTACCTGCCTCAGCCACTATTCTGCTGCCGCCACCCGCCTGATGCCATACATCTGCTGCCAGTTTCTCCATCTGCCTACCATCATCTTTAGCAGGGACTGGTGTTGCCACCCACCTCCACACTGTGTCATTGTGCCACTCTATGACCTCATGCTGCTGCTGTTGCTGCTGTGACCTCCACACTCTGTCATTGTGCCACTTTGTGGCCTACTCCTGTTTTTGCCACCTCCACACTGTGTAATTGTGCCACTCTGTGGCCTACTCCTGTTTGTGCCACCTCCACACTGTCATTGTGCCACTCTCTGATCTCATGCTACTGCTGCTGTTGATGCCGTCACCTCCACACTCTGTCATTGTGCCACTCTCTGACCTCATGCTGCTGCTGTTGCTGTTGATGCCATCACCTCCACACTGTGTCATTGTGCCATTCTATGACCTCATGCTGCTGCTGCTGATGCTTCTGCCATCACCTCCACACTCTGTCTTTGTGTCACTCTGTGGCCTACTCCTGTTGGTGCCACCTCCAGAATTTGTTATTGTGCCACTCTCTGACCTCATGCTGCTGCTGTTGCTCCGGCCGTCATCTCTAAACTCTGTCATTGTGCCACTCTGTAGCCTTCACCTGTTGGTGCCACCTCCAGAATTTGTCATTGTGCCAGTCTCTGACCTCATGCTGCTGCTGCTGTTGATGCCATCACCTCCACACTGTGTCATTGTGCCACTCTATGACCTCATGCTGCTGCTGCTGATGCTTCTGCCATCACCTCCACACTCTGTCTTTGTGCCACTCTTTAGCCTTCACCTGTTGGTGCCACCTCCAGAATTTGTTATTGTGCCAGTCTCTGACCTCTTGTTGCTGCTGTTGATGACGTCATCTCCACTCTCTGTCAGTGTGCCACTTTGTGGGCTCATAATGTTGCTGTCACCTCCAAAATTTCTCATTGTGCCACTCTGTGGCCTACTCATGCTTCTGCCAAGTGACCAATGTCTCACTAGAACACCCTGTGGTTTCCTAATGCTGTTTCCACCCTCACCACTCTATGACATTTCCACTATGTTTAGTTTTCCCCTTCTTTTCACCTGTCAGAAGGAATGGGAAGGATCAGGATTGTCTAGCCAAAAGCAGGAGTGGATACAGAACACAGAAGACATGCAAATATCCCATTTACTGGTCATCTCTGTATTGGATCAACTCCTGTTTGTTTTTGGCCTTAGCAATACTGATGGATTATTGACCGATTGAAAGCGGACACTGACGGATGAAAGGAAGGGCAAAATGATCAGAGACGTCAACGCAAAATTACTGCCGACACCCTCTCCACTCTTTCGGACGGACCTCTACATGTATCATCGATTGACAGAACAGGTTCTGTCATATTCTGTGACGCTTTAAAGCTCTGGTCTCATGGATGACCCCTGCTGTGACGTCCCCTGGCGCTGCCATGAGTTTGTCAGGCTGTATTCCCGCTTCAGTTTTTTGGTCAGTTTTTCCCCCGTAAGTGCCCAGGGAATTGAAAAGTGAAGCGATTCTAATAGCGGTGGCAGTCATGTGCGTGTCATACTAAAACACAGCATTGTATGAAGACAAAACCAAGCTCCCTCTGCATATTTGTGCATGGCACAATGTTCTACCGCACCCTACAGGCTCTCTGCAGCCAGGAAATAGCTGTTTATTACCGCGATTCGTCCCAAATTTATTCGGGTCGAAACGAATTTCGTTGGAAAATTCCGCGTACTCGCCGAATCGAATTTTTGAGAAATTCGCCCATCTCTAGGTACCACCATTACTCCTAGGCTGCAGGCCCGCTGTTTTGGGATTATACTAGATTCTGATCTGTCCTTCGCTCCCTATATCCAATCTCTTGCATGCTTCTGTCACTTGCACCTCACGAACATCTCTAGAATTCGTCCTTTTTTTACTGTGAAAAAAACTCAAAGTCTCATTACTGCTCTTATACTTTCTCGTCTTGACTCCCTGCTTATTGGTATCACTCTCTGTAAACTCTCCCCTCTTCAATTTGTCCTGAATGGAACAGGCACACTCATCTTTCTTTCCAGCCACTATACTGATGCTTCTACTCTGTGTCAGTCACTGCCCTGGTTGCCCATCCAGTATAGGATACAATATAAACTCCTCACTCTCACCCATAAAGCGCTGCACCCCCTACATATCCTCCCTCATCTCTGTCTACCACCCTACCCAGTCTCTCCGTTCTGCTGATGATCTGAGATTACACTCCTCAGTCATCTGAACCTCCCATGCCCGGCTCCAAGATTTTTCACGTGCTGCACCAGTTCTCTGGAACAAGCTACCTTGTACGATCAGGCACACTCACAACCCTCACAGTTTTTAGTGTGCCCTGAGAAAACTTCTAAGGCAGGTTTACCACGCTTCCTAATTGTTAACCCTCCACTTTATCACTCCTTGTACTTGGGCACTTAAATGTATATAGATATACGGTAAGGGTGTCTGGCTCATCCACTTTTTATGTTAACTCCCCTTTATTTATGTAACATGGCTGGACCAATATGTAAACTGAGCACTTCTCCCTCCTCGTCTCACCCATACATACTTGTGGATTGTAAGCCCTTGCGAGTAGGGCCCTCACCCCTCATGTGTAATCTGTAAGTAGCTTTTTACTGTGTAATGTCTGGTTTGTCTGTACTTATGCCCCCTTAATTGTAAAGTGCTGCAGAATATGTTGGCGTTATATAAATAAAGATTATTATTATTATTATTATTATTACATCCAGGGGTGTAGTGAGTATATTGATTCCACAGGTGTTTCACAAATTTTTTAAGTGTTAGGCGGTGAAAATGAATTTTTTTTTTCCAACAATCTGCAGTTTAATCTGAAAATGTTTCATTTTTACAAGAAATCCTGGAAAAAAGCAGTCCACAATGTATAAAGTATGGCAATTCCCTATATGTAGGTATAAACTGCTGTTTTGGCGCATGGCAGGGCTTACAAAGGAGAGGACCTTATTTGGCATTTGGAACACAGATTTTGTTGGGTGCCATGTCGCATTTGCAAAGTCCCTAAGGCTAGGTTCACACGGCTTAAAATGGGCCGTATTTCGGTCCGTAATTACGCGCCGAAGTGCGCCAATTACGGGCCGAAAACGGCCCATTCATTACGGTAATTCACAGTTCTCATAGAGAACTATGGATTACGTCTCCACTCCGTGCTCGACGAATCCGCCGGGCGGGGAGATAATTGACATGTCATTTTCTAGCGGCGTATACGCGCCGCCAGCAGTGATTGTCTATGGGCCGGCGAAGTGCCGGCCCCCCGCTCACTACCCCGCTCCCGCCCCACCCCCGTCCACACGGCGTAATTGCGGGGCGAAATTACGCCCCGCAGTTAAGCCGTGTGAACCTAGCCTAAAGTACCAGAACAGGTGAAACCTTCCAGAAGTCACCCCATTTTAAATTCAAAACCCCTCATGGAACTCATCTAGGGGAGTATTGTACATTTTGGATCCACAGTTGTTCCACAGTTTTTTAGTATTGGGCCATGAAAATGGGGTGAAAAAAAACGCAGTTCTGCCATTGTTTTTTGGGCTTTATTTTTATAGCATTTGTCGTACGGTATGAATGACAGGATCACTTTACTATGCAGGTCGGTAAAATTACAACAATATCAATTTTTTAGTTTTTTAGGTTTCACTACTTTTACACAATAGAAATGCATTTGTAAAAAATTGTGTTTTTAGAACCTTGTAGTCTGATAGTCCTAACTTTTTTATTTTTCTGTATATGGAGCTAAATAAGGAATTCATCAAGGTTAATTGGAAAACGGCATGAACAAAACACAGCGTTCACTGTGTGGTATAAATGACATGCTAGCTTTACTTAGCAGGCCAATCTGTATACAGCGATATCCAATTTATATATTTCTTGAAATGTTTAACTGCTTTTACACAATAAAAACAGTTTTTGCATCACCTTAGTTTGAGAGCCATAATTTTTTTTTATTTTTCTGGTTACGGAGCTTGTTTTTTATGGGATGAGTTTTTATTGATACCAATTTTTTTGGGGGGGGGGAGGGAACAAGACTTTTTGACCTGTTTTAAATACTTTTTTTGGGAGGCAGAGTGAAGAAAATACTGCAATCCTAGAAGCTGCAACCGTATACATGACATGCTATTTTTATCCATGGGTCAATAGGATTATAACCCCAGTTTATATAGTTGAAGCACTTTATCCCCTTCCAGACATTGAATGTACCTGTACGTCCTAGCAGGAAGTAACTGCTGGACATTGTGTGATGTGTATTACAGCTGGCCCAATGCTGTACGGTCCTTGGCGGGAGCTCACTCTTTCTCCATCAGTTCTATCTTTGTAATTGTGGCTGCCAATGGCTTCTCTAGCAGCCCGGAAGCCTAGTAAAGGTTTTCGGGCTGCCGGTGACTACACTATGCCATGCTGTGCCCTGTGCCCTATGGGTATGGCCGGGCATAGCGATGGACAATTGCCATAAAGAACAGTACTGTTTTGTAGTGGTCTCCAATATACCAGTTAGCTAAAGTTCACTGATACAAGTCCCCTGTGGGGACAAGTTACAAAAAGTGAAACACAAACAATAAAATAAAAACATGTATTCTGCCCTTTTCCCCTTTACAAACACCAATCATCAACCCAAAAAACTACTCCTTTAAAACATACCTTTTAATAGATCAAAAAATAAAAAATGTTGTGACATACAAAAATGGTGACACAGCACCCAACAGGATAAGGACAGTACACCTACACTGTCCCCTAAACTATACACCCTATGGTACCTCACAGAAAGGAGAACCCGCCCCGATAAGGGCGACCCCAAGGATAACTCCTAAACTGTCCCCTAAATAAACTACCGCCTACTGTGTACACTCCAACAGCGGAACCCAAAATTGGAAAAGATAGTGGCAGACAATATTGAATACAAATTGTGAAGTACCACAAAAGAACAGATATGTAAGAAAGCGACAATATAAGTATATAACTCTCACAGTACCACAAAAAATAGGGATAAATTACCCCTATTAACAAATGATATAAACAATACCCTACAGAAACATGTAACAAGCAGTAGCAATAAGTAGGGTATACAGGTGCCAGTACTTATCTGCGCCTAGACCCGAAACGATGAGTTGGATCAATAAGATGACATATACAGGGCGCTGGTACAGATAAAGCGCCACTTATACCCCAAACGCGTTTCGTCCCATTCCAGGGACTCCTCAGTGGGTAAGAAACAACATATCCATCTACAAAAAATAATTTTTTGGTTGGTATTTAATTGATGTTTCTATTCCTGTAATCTACTTATGTGGGAAGTATTTTGCTTTATTGTATGCTATTATCTGTGTAAATGGCAGGGTTTATCTATACAAATATAGACTCCAGCGGCTGGTTGCGTGAAGCACATGACGTTTTTTCAGATAAGGCATTAGCAGCACCCGCCCATTCTCCCACCATCAAGTTAGCATTTAGGGATCTAACACAGTTACATAAAGAATACACTACCTCCTGGTGGGAAGTACAGTCTTTGGAACATTATATCCAACAGAGAATTGTCCCAAGGGGACTGAGGATCACTCTTGCACCAGCAGAAAGGTTAAGGTCTGACACAGTGTTGGCAAGTTGGGAAAAGGAAGCCACTGAGTCTTCTCTGCGCTTCATGCAAGTACTATTAGAAGAGGAAAAGAGGAGGTTTGAGAAATTAAAAGAGAATCTAAAAAATCAGTCCGAACTTACACTAAAATTTAAGTCTGATTCTGATTTTGATACGAGAGAGGTTGAACTGTGCAATAAAATACAGAGACACCAAAGTTATATTAAGGAGTGTAAACATAACTTATTTTTGAGAGATTTGGCAGACTTTAGGGAAGGGAGGGCATCCTCCTTTCTCTCTAGAAGTACTAGGGGAGGTGAATCTGACACAGACATATCATCGCAGGGGCCAAATTTTTTGGAATCTGAAAAGGGGACTTTTTTTTGCAGGTTGGGAGGCGGGGGGAGGGGAAAACAAGTAAGGGAAGGGTAACAAAACACATAAAAATCATGGTACAAAAAATTTCACTCACCTTCTTTGGGGACTTGTTTATATCGTTTGATAGGACCAGAAGTCACAGTTCATCCCCCGGGCTCCCCGCCACCAAGCTTAACACAACAGAACCATTTGGGAAAAACCGGGTTTTTGATCCCCGACGGGCCCCCGCGCCGCAAATCCCCCAAAGCCCGGTTCCGAAAACTATAAAATTTTAAATTGCAGTAACAAAAAAACAAACTGGGGCATACATACCGTGCACACAGGTGAAATAAAATACGCTTTCAGGAAATGCGCCCTTGTTCACTATTACCAAAATATATTATACACCGTCTTATAAAACAAAAAACCAATCACCTTTCGATTTTGGCAAAAGACCCTCCCAACAAAAACAAAGAAAAACAAAAAAGGGGCGGGGGCAAAAGTCAGGATTTTTACCTTTTTCCCCCAGTGGCTCTTGCAAATCAGAACACAAAAATGAACATTGATAAATATTACTACATGCCAAAAAAATAAAATAATACAAAGATCTATACTAGGAAAAAACCTATTATATGTTCATGACGCCTAAATAAAAAAGCATTTTAATAAAAATTTAACATGTCGGGGATATTTCAACCTGCCGGTCTCTGGACCAAATTTCATAATCCACGGGCCTCTTTTTCCCCCTCCTGACCCTTTTAGTAAATTCCACCCCTGCAAGGTCGGGAAAAAAAAACGGTTTCAATGGCAAAAACCAAACCTTGACAATCGCATTAGGGGGATTCTAAAAAATGTTTCGCGCTCCCGACATCTGTCCCTATTTTTTCTTATGCTGGCGAGGGGTTTCCATATACTTTTTTTTTAGTTTTCTAACAGGCTCCCCACATACTTTTTTGGCAATTACACTTCATCACATAGAAAAAATGGTGGCTATTGAAATTCAAAATTGCGTATATCATTTTTTTTTGCGGGTGGGGGTGTCCTGTGAATTCCAGGGGTTTTTAAAGCCTTATCACATCCCATTACATCGAACCCCCCCACACTTGAAAAAGCCCTTCTTGATAACCAAAATTTTTTTCTTATTCTCTTGTTTGGGGTTAAGCACGGGGGATAGTCATTGCCCAAAGTTTTTCCTTCCCCTAGGGACTATCTGTATGCCTCTATCTACAATCTCGGCTAATTTTTCTTTTTGGGGCCGCAAAATTTAATATTTCTTCTAAATATGGTTTTTAATTTCACCAAAATTTCTACTTTTATCTAGGGGGAAAAAACGTAATTTTTTTCCTTCCTAAACTCTTTTTTTTTGCGTATTTTTAGAAAGCAAATTTCTTGGGTCATCTGTTTTTGGCATTATTCTTTGCCTATTGATGTCCCTTCTTTTGTATCCCCTTGGATTATCTTGTCTCTATTTTTCTTTTGCCTCTTTAAAAACCCATCTAGTGTGCATATCCCCACCTAAAAAATTCCCAAAAGGGTAGGGCTTTGTTTGGTATTTATGCAGGGGACTATTTCCCCTCAAATAAAATTCCCAAAATTTGGGGTTTTCGAAATATTTGGGTGACTACCTCCCTTTTGTCTACATCCCTTTGAGATTGAAATCCGGGAAAGATGTACTTTCTCCATTCCATATCCTTAAATTTCAAATTGAAATCATTTTGATTAAATACACAAAAAGGCTGAAATACGTACTCGCGCCCCCATATAATCAAGGGGGTCGTCGAGTAGCGCCCAAAACCATACCACACAGTCCAAAAGGGGGTTTGCGGGTACTATATATGGCATGGGCCCCCACCATGCCTAGTTAGTTGGCCAAAAGGGGAGAACGTTCCACCCGGTGCCCCAACAAGCGCAGAAAAAAGTGTTTAAAAACTTGAAGAAGTTGTTTTTCAACAAATATTCCACCGGCCAATAAGATAAAATCGTAGGTTTTCTTCCTAAAAACCGATGTTTAAGAAAAACCCAAAAGCGTAATAGCCACATGGGGGGGGAATGCACAATACAAACCCACCACGCGCACTGACCCTGTGCACCCAAGGGGGCTTTGCCTAAAACGCGTATGTTATTTCACCTGTGGCACGAGTAGATCCTAGTGCGTTTTTTGATACTGGCAAAAAAATACATATTTTTTTTTACCGAACCGACTTGGGATATTTGCAGGCGCGGGCCCGCGGGACAACGCCCGGATTTTCCGACTGCGTTCTGTTATAAAAAATCATGGAACCCCTACCCCTGGCCAAACCCCAAACCTCCTCGCAGCTATGGGGGGCTTTTTTTAGACAACGCCCCCACATATCATTTAAAAAAACAAAAAATATCCCCAGAATAAACTCGGCGAGAGATAAATCACAATTTTTCCCCAAACGCCATATTTCTACATTGGGGGAAAGTTTAAGAAAGGGGGATTTAAATTTTGTTCCCCCTAATATTTCGGAATTTTTGAGGGGGTTAAAACCCCCCACCTTTTATTCATAAAAGTTAAATTTGGGCCCAGATCTTTTCAAAAAAAGGGAAAATGAAGGAATTGAAGATTTGGGTATCGAACATGATACCTAATGGGATTAAAACCCGGGTTGATTTGAGTCTGGGGAAGAAACCCATGGAGAAGGACCCTCACCACGTGTAAAAAGTAGTAATCACCCCCCTCCTCACCATACTCTTGCTTGACCCTTTTTCTTGAGACAGTGACATGAACTGAAAGATCTTATGGTGTTAAGAATGGACAGAATAATTTATCTAAATGTAGAGACAGGCCTTTAAAAATGGTTAGAAAGACACCAATAGCAAAAAACCCCGGGCTGACGGGGGGGAATGAGTCGTGATGGATTACTACAATACAAAAATTTCTGGATCTCCCCAAATAAAGCCGGTTAGAAGTACTGGGGAAAGGATCCCACCATCGCCCTTTTGGTACAACTAAAGGGGATGTGGGATGAGGCGTTATGTAACTGTTTAATTAGCACACAGAAATACGCTTCACTTCTTCCCGATTTCCCCAGGAAAGCTCCATTCTATGGGCTACCCAAATTCATAAGGGAAAAAGCCCCCTTTAAAGGGGGCCCATATGTCAGGGAAGGGAGTCTGACTCAAAATCTTTTGTAAATATGTTGACTAAATTTGGGGGATTTTTCTGACTTCTCCAAAATTTTAGGGCAAACATTGATGCTACACCCTATTATGCGAAGGATGTTAAGCTTTGTATTTCCTACCCATGTCGGGGATTAAAAGCGTGAAATATTTTTTTGAAAACCCAGGAATCAATTTGGTAAACATAATGAGTTTATTCTTTCCCCTAAGATTTTTCACTGGAGAATAACTCTTTGTTTTTGACCCAGGGGCTTTCCCCAGCTAGGGGGGACTGCGAGGGGGGCCCGATGGCTCCCACATACGCAAATCTGCTCCGGGCGGGGGGAAATACATGGCTTCAGTGATAAGAGGAAGGTAAATTGATGGATCGCGTATTTAGGGCCGGTACACAGCATTTTTCCCTACTTTTGGAGGGGGGATTTTGTCATCTTTTTCTTTTTGTTGATCTCTCAAAGATAATAAAAAGATTAAAATTTTCCTTCCCTGCAACGAATTCAGTAACCTTTCTAACCTTACATTTCGAAAAAAAAAGATTACAAAGGGAATAAAAAAGGTCTTTAGAAAAGACACGCCCCAATAGCCCCTCAGGGGGGGATACTGTCACCCCCAGAAACCCCTAAAAGAGGGATCCCACGGGGCAGTATCTTCGCCCGAGAGGAAAAGCTCCGTAAACAAACTTTTAGGAGTCAAGCAAAGACCTAGAGGGAAAGGTTTACAACTAGAGGTTATCCCCCCGTCTTCTCTAAAAAAAAGAAAAATAAACATTACAGGAGGACCGGGTTGGTCTTTTGGTCCCTAGACAAAAAAAAGACATGGGGGAGTTTGTGAGGAAAGATCTTAGGATCATTGGGGATATAACCCACAGGCGGATAAAATTTATAGATTTTTTCAGAAAAAAATTGGGGAAAACTCCTACAGGAACTTCTTAAGGGGATAAATGCCCGCCACTCCATCCATCACCTATCGAGGGGGCGAACCTTTTTACCCTTTGGGGAGGAGCCACTTTGTGGCCAACAAGAGGACCTGGCTGGTAACAACCCAACGGGTTTTTTTTTGGGGTAGGTGCAAATTCTTCAATAGTGGGGCAAAATTTTAAACATTTTGGCGACACTGACAGTTCCATGAATATACCCTCAAAAGGATTAATTAATTTCCTTCCTTTTTGTTTTCTATCTGGCCACTTGCCCGTGTGGGGGTAAAAATTTTGGGAAAACACCGAGAGCTTAAAAAGAATCGGGGAACACATTGGGATACAAAAGACCATGATACACCGTTGCGAACACGTATGGAAAAGCATGTGGTTGGGCTGACTTAGCAGTTTAAGGGCATCGTTTGGGGAAACCTCCAATAAGGAGGGGACTGGGACAAACCATTTTGCAGCGGAAACCCCAATGGATCTACAGGTTAGATTTGTGTCCCCCCAAAAGGGGGGGTGAATGACATTGTCCTTTTGTGTTTCTTGAATTCCGTTTGGAAACTTTACTAACTACAACCCGCTAGGGGAAAACAAATTTTCCCCTTTTTTGTTGATTTTTATGCCCAAAATCTATTTTTCTTAAATAGCACATTGATTTTATTTACCACCCCCGTTCTATTTGGTTTTTTTCAGGACATCCACTCTTTTCAATTTAAAAAAATCCTAGGATTTAAAAAGTCCCAGACATTCGGCAGTAATCTACAGTATACCTGCTGTCTGTACTAAGCTTTTTTCTTTGTTTAGACTCTCAGAGGTACTTGCTGGGTAGTCATGGCAATTTCTATATGATATATTGTAAAACGACCTCACTGGTAACGCTGCTTACAAATTAAAGGGGCGGTTCATGCATCCAATGATAGGTTTCTTCCCCCCATGCCTGCGCATGCCAGCGCGGATATGTTTTTAGGGGGGGCCACCTATTGGAAGTCCGTGGTGCGGGGGGGCGCCAACGCTCGAGGGCCGGCGCAGGGCTATGTTTTTTTTTTGCGCGTGGCGCTGCGTCCTTCACGTCATCGCTGGGGGGGGAGGGCGCCGTTGATGGGTTTGAGGGGCCCGGCGCCTCCAGTGGGCAGGGCTGTATTTAAACCTTTTTCCGTATGGTAATAGGGGGGGGGTTCTTTCCTCCCTATTTTTTAAGGGGGATGTCTACCCTGGGGGGTTATTTATTTTCCACCAGTTTTAAAACAATATTGTGGGGCATTTACAACCCAACCTGTATTAGCTCCCCACCGTAGGGGGGGTTTTCACCAACTCCTACCGTTTAAAGGGTACACCATTGGAAACCCTGTGGATACATATAGGGGATTCCCGGACTTTTTTTATCTCTTTATTTTGGGGGGTATAAGGAAAACGTTTTTTTTTTCCTCTGATAGTTAATGTTTTTGTAAAAGTTTTTTAATTTATTTTTTATTTTTTTGTAGAAATTTTATATGTTGTTTTCTTCCCACATGAGAGGGGCCCCCTGGGAATGGGACGAAAACGCTTTTGGGGTAAATGGCGCTTTATCGTACCCGCCCTGTATAGTCTCTTATTGATCCAACTCACGTTTCGGTCTAGGCGCAGATAATACGCACCCTTGTATACCCACTTTTTTGCTAAAAGGGGTTTTTACATTTTTTCGTAGGGTATTGTTTTTATATCATTTGTTTAATTAGGGTAATTTTCCCTATTTTTTTTGGACTTTGAAGAAACTTATATTGGCGCCCTTTTAAAAAAATCGTTCTTTTTTTGGTACTTCACAATTTGTATTTAAATTTTTCGCCCCTAATTTTTTCCTTTTGGTTCCGCGTTGGAGTTACAAGGGCAGAGTTTATTTTGGGGACAGTTTAGGGGTTATCCTTGGGGGGCCCTTATCGGGGGGGGTTCCCTTTCGGGGTACCAAGGGGTAAGTTTAGGGGGCAAGGGAGGTTACGTCCCCATCCTGTTGGGGGCTGTGCACCATTTTTGTATTCACAACATTTTTTTTTTTTTGATCAAAAAAGGTATGTTTTAAAGGAGTGTTTTTTTTGGTTGTTTATTTTATGTTTTTATTTCCTGTAATCTACTTATGTGGGAAGTATTTTGCTTTGTTAAACACCAATCATCCCAGAAAGATTAAAAATAAATAACTTCTCTTATATATCTGTCACATTATTTAACCTGCACAGTGAAAGCCCCAAAAAAAAAAAAAAAAAGTCACAAATTGCATTTTTTTTCATCCCACAGCACATACAATGGGAAAAAAAAGTGATCAAAAAGTCATATAAATACCCAAAATAACCCAAAAAAAATGCCAGTTTTACCTGCAAAAAAAACCTTACACAGCTCTTTATATTAAAAATAAAAAAGTTTGGCATCCCGAAGATACATAAAAAAAAGTTTTTTTACACTTTTTTAAAGCACTTCAACATAAAAACTGTTGGGTATCGCCGTAATCGTATACTCCCACAGAGTAAAACCAACTTGTCACGTTTACTTCAATGTTAAAAATAAAAAAAACACTATTAGCATTGCAGCATTTTTTCTTTAGCCGGCTTCCAAAAAAAAGGATTTAAAAAAATGATCAAAAATCTGTCCCCCAAAAATGATACCAATAAAAATCCAACTCTCCCACAAAAAAAAGCCTCGACACAAAAAAAAAAAGTTTTTTGCTCTCAGACTATGGGGAGCAAAAATGGGTTTTTTCTTTTTTAATAAAATGTTTTTTGGGTTTGTAAAGCCCGTAAAACAAAAAAATAACAAAATGGGTATCGTCTAATCTTATCAAACCCGCTAGTAAACCCCTCAAAAAACCTTATAAAAGGCATTAAAGTTCAATGAACCCCATAATAGTACCAATAAAAACATCAACTCATTCTGCAAAAAAAGAGCCCTTAATCAACGCCATATACAGAAAACGTTATGGCTATTAGACTATGGCAGGATTGTTGTTTTTTGTTCAAAACACCTACTAAAACCTTGATAAAAGGCGATTAAAGCATCATATGAACCACATATTGGTACCAATAAATACAAGGCCTTATTCAGCTCCATATATACCAAAAAATTAAAAAGTTATGGTTATCAGACTATAACAACATAAAAGCGCAATTTTTTATAAAAAAAATTCTATTGTGTTAAAGTAACAAAACAAAAAACTACATAAAATTTATATCATTGTTATTGTAAAGTTATCATGTAATTTACACTGCACGGTGAACGCTGTAAAAATGAAGCCCCCATACCCCCCCCCCTTTCATGGCCCGATTCTTAAAAAAACTGCGGAAAACCCATAGGCCCAAAATGAACAATACACCCCTAGATGAGATCCATGAGGGGTGTTAAATCCAAAATGGAATGACTTCTGGAAGGTGTCCCCTGTTCTGGTACTTTAGGGGCTTTGTAAATGCGACATGGCCCCATCAAAAGCTATGTTCCAAAAGCCAATAAGTCCTCCCTCCCTTGTATGACCTGCCATGCGCCCACACAGCAGTTTACACCCACATATAGGATATTGCTGAAGTTGGATGAAATTGCGAAACAAATTTTGGGTTGTGTTTTTTCCAGGATTCTTTGTAAAAATGAACTTTTAGCCAACATTACAGATTGTTGGAAAAAAATACATTTTTAATTTTCACAGCCTAACGATAACAAAATTGTAAATATTCCTTAAGAGGTGTAGTTTACAATATGGGGTGTTTTAGGGGTGTTTATTGAGTTTTAGCAATATAGGGTGTCTGCAAATTTGTAATGGCACCTAAAGAAAATCCTAATGAAAATTAGGCCACAAAATACAGTAGTTGCTCCTCCTATTCTGAGGTTTGTGGTTGAGCAAAATAGGGAACTTGTGCCACATGTGGGATATCTCTAAACACGGCATAATTGGGGGAATTGATGTTGAGTTAAATTTCCCGGTTATCATCTACTGTGTTCCAGTGAATAATGGATAAAAATATAAAATCTGCAAAAAAAGTTAAATTTTTAAATATCATCTCCACTTTGCTTTAATTTCTGTGAAACCCCTAATGGGTTAATAAACTTCCTAAATGCTGTTTTGAATTCTTTAAGGAGTGTAGTTTCTTAGATGGAGTCATTTCTGGCGGTATCTAACATAGAGACCCCTCAAAGCTGTGCAAGTACTGGACTGGTCCCTAAAAAAATCTATGTTGCAAATTTCCTTGAAAATGTGAAAAATTACTACTAAATTTATAAGCCCCATAATGTCATTAAAAAAGACATTTAAAAAATGATGCCAACCTACAGTAGACATATGATATACGCTAGTTCTACACTATTTTGTATGGAATAACAAGCTCTGATCCCTGCTGTTTAACCTTTTAGATAATGGCTGTGACGTCTAAATGAATGAGAAACAGTGCTGTTCACCGTTCCTCCCAACAATCAGCCCTGTAGCTTTCATGGCAGCTTCTGTAGCTGCCATGTTACTGCTCCAATAACTTCCTGCCATCTTGGTACGCCCTTTTGCACTATATATATAATGCAGAAGGGTGTATAAGTGATCGCGCCCCTAGTGGTCAAGTATCCTAGAGGGACTACAAGTATAAGTGTAAAAATAAACAAAAATAAAAAAATTCAGTTAAAAACTCCCCCTTTTGCAAATAAAAAAAAGAATTACACATAATTGGTATCACTGCATCTATTAAAATATGTAACATAAATGATCACATACAGTGAACACCATAGAAGAAAAAAATCCCATTGCCCAAACTGTGTTTTTTTTTGGTTATTTCACATCCCCAGAAAATTTGAATACAAAGTAATAAAAAAGTTGCATATATTCCAAATGGTACCAAAAGAACTAAAACCTCAATAAAGTCTATAGGTGTAAAAACAAAAAGTTATTGGTTGCAGAAAAGGGTTTTTCAGCTCAAAGTTAAAAAATAGAGAATGTTATGATTTTTTTCAAGTTACTAGAACATAACGAAAACTCTACACATTTGTTACCACCAAAATCATACCAACCTGCAGAATATGTATAACACATCATTTGCATGGAAGAGTGAATGCCATAAAAACAAAACCACCACAAAAATGGTGCAAGTATTATTTTTTTTTATTTTCCGCCCACTTCAAATTTTTTTAAATTTCCCAGTATATTATATGGTACAGTCAATGTCACTATTAAAAAGTATCTTGTTTGCAAAAAACAGCGATGTAGATGGAAAAATAAAAAAGGTATGGTTTTTGCAAGGCGAGGAGGAAAAAACAAATGCAAGGAAAAAAGTGGTTTTGTCAGGAAGTGGTTAAAGAGGAATCATTTCGGCGTGCATTTCGCAGCATATTGCGCTTTGTATGTGGCGAAATGCGTGCCGCAATTACGGTAATTCATAGCTTTCATAGAGAGCTATGGATTATGCGTTGTCTCCCCACACGTACAATATGATTGCATTGTACGCGCGGGAAGAGAATTGACATGTCGCGCCGCTGACAATGCAAGTCAATGGGGCCGGCCAGGCACCGCCCTCTCATGTGAATTAGAATTACGCTCTGATCAGTGCGTGCCTCGAAAACACCGGCGTGTTGCGCGCACGTATTATACGCGCCCCAGTACGCCGTGTGAACATAGCCCAACACTGAGTGGGGACATGCATGAAACATGGTGCTGCTTCGACAGTCCTAGTACTCAGTAAGTAAGTGCAGCATCTGTCAGTATGTATGAAAGTGTCTCACATCATTTTATACCTGTGGGCCGTTGTGCAACACGTTTATGCGCCAAAAAAGTAGCTAAAAAGTGTTTGCTCCACAATATGTCTCAGCCTCACCACTTTGAAATTAGCATGGATTAGTCCGACACTTCTGTGTCACATTCTGTTGAGACACATTCATAAATGTATCTAATGTATGAATGTGGCGCAACATGTCCCCTAAGCATTGGCGCAGACAAAAGTGTCAAGGATGTTGAACCTGTGCCCGTTTCATACATACACGACCTTTCATAAATATGTCAGACAGGACCAATGAAAGCTTTTTTGTTGAACATCACACCAAAAAAATGGTGTAGCCCATTTCATACACATCCAACCTAATCTTACAAAAAAAAAGGCTGCAGAAACTGTGGAAAGAAACCATAAAATAACAGCATGAAAAACGTGTGCAAAGGAAATGGAGTATTAGTTAGTAATCGGTCGCCTTATGGTGCACTATAGGGCCACATCCAGGTGCCTACACCGTGCAGCACAAAACTCTGTGCAAGACTACAGTTTTTGTCACCAGGGTGTACAAAACTGCACATGTTCTCTTATAATGTAATTATAGATCATAAAGATTCTATATGGCAGGTTACAAGAAGCAAAGCTAAAAATCAGAATACTTTGTCACAAAAACATCACATCTTCTTTCACTATAGCTTTTCATAATCTGGTTCATATAAGCAATTTTCTCTCTTACTTGATTTTACATTAAGACATGCAATTTAGGAACAATGGCAATCTAGCTACAGCAGCATGTTTAGTTAGCTATTGTATTCCTGAGTGGCAATTGTGACTGAATCAGAGATCACATCACTGGAAATGTCCACTTTGTACCTCACCTGTAGTAGCCAGCTCAGTGTAGATCTTGTGGAAAGGAACTGGAATATGGCTGCAGCTAGCGTTCTAATTTATATTAAAGACTTGTCCCCACGGCAGGGTATTCAGTCAGTTTTACAGATTGTTTTTGGATTTGAAAGCCATCTGTAAACCAACTGTCAACTATCCTCATAGACTTAAATAGAAAATCCATTCAGCAGTACCCATTGAAAGGATGTGCTGCCGGACAATTTTTTACACCGCCGGCGGTCCGAAAACTTAGAACATGTTCATTCTTCCGCCCGGTTTTGGGGTGGAAGATGTACCTGTCAGTGGTTGAGGGGGACGGGGAGTCTGCAAACCGTCCCCCAAAACCACGTACAAGATGTCAAAATACCGGCCGGATTCTTTAATCAGAATCTGACCAGTATTTGCTTACTGCCGTTTGGACGCACCCTAAGGCTATGTCTCCACTCCATACATTTTTAGTCGTTTTTTTTCCAGCGTTTTTCGTTTTCTATGGGCATGTCCCTACAGCATGGGTTTTCAAATGGATTTACAGACGGTTTTTGGATTTGAAAACCATCTGTAAACCTTTTTACATTGATTTAAATAGAAAATCTGACAGTATTTTGTCTTTACCTTGAAAACGCACCCTAAAATTGCAGAAAAAACGACTGAAAACAGTCCCAAGCTTTAATAGAAAAACGTTCTGTGTCTAAAAAAAACATTTTTTTTGCTTGGCTGTTTTTTTTAACCCCTTAAAGGACCCCCCCCAGTTTGCCTTCCTGCCCCACCCATTTTTAAATCGACATGTGTCACTTTATGTGAGAATAACTTTTGACACTTTTTCCTTCCTGGATTCGTTTTTCGTGCCCTTTTGTGCTTTAAGTTGAAAAAAAAAATTTTATCCATAAAGTCTTTTTTTTTTTCGTAAAAAAATATCAAAATTTCTAAAAAATTAGAAAAAATCTGTGTTTTTAAAAATTTCCCAAAAAATTTCGCGTGAAAGAAAGATAATTTTCACCACAAAATAGTTTTTTTCTAGATTCCCATTGTCCATGTGGGTTGGCATATTTTTTTAAATGTTTTTTTTTTAGCATTAGAGGGCTTAGAAATTTAGTAGAAATTTCTCACATTTAAAGGGAAAAAATTTGCAATATACTTTTTTCTGGGGCCCGCCCAGTTTCTGAGTGTTTGAGGGGCCCGTGTTATATACTCCCAAAAATGATGCCTTCTAAAAACTAACCCTTAAGGTATTTAAAATAGTGTTTAAGATTTTTTTAACCCTTTGGTATTTCACAAAAATTTAAAGCAAAGGGGAGGTAAAATTTCAAAATGTCACTATTTTTGCAGATTTTCAATTTTATCCATTTTCACGGGAAATACGGTAAATGTGACTAGGTAAATGAAATGTAATAACATTTCCCCAGGTCCCCTTTTTTGGATATCCCATTTGGCCCAGGCTTTATTTGGCTCCCCCATAAGCCCAGAATAGGGGGACCTACTGGTCTCGGGGGTCTCTTTTCTGAAATTTTATTTAGGCCCATTTCGGTTTTGAAGGGCCCAAAGGTGCAAAAACTTAATAACACCCCTAAAAAAGCCCCCAATTGGAAACTACCCCCTTAAAGGCATATTACGGCATTTTGGAGTATATCGACCCACAGGTGATTCACAAATTTTTTTAGCATTACTGGGGAAAATTAAAAACTTTTTTTTTTTCCAAAAATCTGCTTTTTTAGTTTAAAAATGTTTAAATTTTTAAGGACCCTAAAAAAAAGGAACCCAAAACTTTTTTGAGCAATTTTCTTCCAAGTTCGGCAATAGTTACAGGTGGGTGTAAACTTCTGTTTGGAAACCATGGCGGGCGTACAAGGGGGGGTGCTATTTGGTTTTTGGGAAACGCAGTTTTGTGGGGCCATGTCGCATTTGCAAAGCCCCCAAAGCCAGAACAGGTGAAATTTTCGAAGTCCCCCATTTTGATTCAACACCCCTCGGGGACCCATTGGGGGGTTATTGTGCTTTTTGGTTGCACTGGTTTTCCCATTTTTTTTTTTTAGATTGGGCCCATGAAAAGGGGGGGGGGGTGGGGGGGGGCCAAACGCAGTTCCACCATTGTTTTTTGGGCTTTTATTTTACAGATTTGCCGTCACTGTAAATGAGTGATAATTTACTATAAAATTTTTATGGGGGTTTGGGACAATTGCAATGGTATAAAATTTGATATAGTTTTTTTTTGTTTTATTACTTTTACACAATGAAATAGGTCTATAAAAAAATTGCTTTTTTTGTTGCCTATTCTGACAGTCATAACTTTTTTATTTTGCGTTGCATTTTAGGGCCTGTTTTCAGTTAATTTTCTTTTTTTTGGACCCTTATTTTTCATACAACATTTTCATTTTATTAATTTTTTATTTTAACAAAATACACATCCCTTATTTTTTAAAATTTTTATTTTTTTTACTCACCCCCCCAAATACATTTTTTACCCCCTTTTCAAATCCCCCTTTGTATATATTAATTTTTTTTTTTTTCTTCTTTTATACAATTAAAAATTTTTTTTTAAACAGGAAAACAATTTTTTTTCGCCTTGTTGAGAGCCCTACTTTTTTTTTTTCTGTGTTGGAGGCTTGTTTTTTTGGGGGAAAAGTTGACATTTTTATTGGTATCTTTTTGGGGGGACAAGACTTTTTTATAGTTTTAAAACCGTTTTTTGGGGAAAGGGAGAGTAAGAAAAAAACTGAAATCCCCAGTAGGGGTTTTTTTTTTTTATTTTTAACAGCGCTCATGTGCAGTATAGTAATAAGTTAGCTTTACTCTGTGGGTTATACATTAGGGGGATACCCAATTTATAGTTTTTTTATGTTGAAAACATTGAAAAAAAAAAAAAATGTTTTAGTGTGAAAAGAATATTTTTGATGTGTCTTCGAGGCCCTAATTTTTTTTTTTTCCGTTCAGAGCTGTTTTAGGACTTTTTTTTTGCGGATGAAATGCGTTTTTTAATTTGGGACAAGTTGGCGTTTTTTTGGGGTTTTTGATCATTTTATTCCATTTTTGGCTGGGGATGAACAAAAATCTTAATTCTGTTGTTGTTTTTTTTGGGCTTTTTTTCGGGTTCACCCTACGGGGGAAATTAACATGAAGATTTATAGGGCAGGTCATTACGCTTCACGATACCAAATATGGGGGACTTTATTTTTTTTTTATCTTTTTGGGGGGTTGCCGTTTGTGAAGGGGAAAAAGGGCGATGTAGTTTTTTATTTTATTTTTGGTTTTTGTTTTTACATGTTTTTCACTTTTTTTACTTTTTTTTTACTTTTTCACTTTTTTTTTTCTTTTTCTTTTCCCCATGGGGTTTGAAAGAGAGATCTTTAGTTCTCATTAATAGGTCAAAGCACAGCTTTTGCTGTGCATGGGTTTCCCATGCAATGTAGTCACATGCCCCGGGCCCTCCCAGGGAAGGGGGGCTCGTGACGGCACGACAACCCGGGAAAGGGATTCTTGCCCCCCGTCTGTCTGTCAAAGGGAGGACTGCACGGATCGGAATCGTGCACTGCTGCCCCTGACAAGACGCAGGGGGGCGATTTTCCCCCTGCGTCTTCCTTGTTTTGCAACCGGAAAGATCGTGGGGTTTGGGGGCCCACGCAGCGGGATGTTGTTAATAACAGTGACACCCCGCGCCGTTTTCAGGGTTGCATCGTCCAGGGGGCGTGAACCCCCCAAACGCCTGGACGTATGCATACGTCCAAAAATGTGAAGGGGTTAAAAATTTTCGCAAAAAACGACAAAGCAGAGCAGAAAATTTACTATTGGAGTGTTTGTAAAGTGCCGGACTTTTTTTTTTCATGTTTTTGGTGCATTTTTGCAGAAATCCACAGCAATTATAATGCACTGTTTTTTGACAAAATCTGGCTAAAAATCTCAGTTTTATGAACAGTTTTAGGATTTTGTTTTCAGTGAGTTTTTGTCCAATGCAGTGTAGACCTAGCCTAAGGGCTTGTCCGTACGGCACCGGTTACTTGTCGGTTTTTCAGACAGTTTGTGGTTTTACAAACCATCTGAAAACCGACAAGCAACGCTCCCCCATAGACTTATATGGAAAATCCGTGCAGCAGTCCCCACTGTACGGATTTTCCGCCGGATGTTTTTTTACTTAGAACATGTTCATTCTTCTGCCCGGTTTTCAGGTGGAACATGAACATGTCAGTGTGAAGGGGGAGGCTTGATCTGCAAACCACGGAGAAAAGCCGACCCCCTGTGTGCCAAAAATGGACCAAATTCTGGTCAGTAAATCCCGACCAGTATTTGGTCTGTTCCGTGTAAACGCGGCCTTAGGCTATGTTCACACGGCTTATTCTGGGACGTAATTCAGTCCGTAATTACGCGCCAGAGTGCGCCAATTACGGGCTGAATCCGTCCCAGTAACTTCGGTAATGCACAGTTCTCATAGAGAACTATGCATTACGTCTCCTCTCCCTGCTCGGCAAATCCGCCGCGGGGGGAGATAAGTGACATGTCACTTTCTAGCGGCGTATACGCGCCGCTAGCAATGACTGTCTATGGGCCGGCGAAGTGCCGGCTCCTCGCTCGCTCCCCCGCCCCCGCCCCGCCCCCGTCCACACGGCGTAATTGCGGGGCGGAATTACGCCCCGCAGTTAAGCCGTGTGAACATAGCCTTAAGGTGTTAGGGTAGGAAAACATGTTGCAGCCACAGTGTGGCCAATAGTCCCACTTGTAATACATCTGCTATTGGCCGCACAAGATATCGGTGAATTTGTGTGACCATTGCTGGCATCAGAAGCAGAACTACTGTGCCAATGTCACATTGTATATTCCGGATTAAGAATACTTCTAAATCAAAATTAGCACTTAAACTGCCACAAATTTGGAATTTATTTTCATCCTGTACATATTCTTTTGGGTTGTTAAAACAAGACTATCCTTTCTTTGAAATAATTGTCCCAGTGATTTCCATTTCCTTCTGAAACTCCTGGCAATTAATTTATATAGCTGAAAAAGTTATGGATGGTCTCATATTTCTGCTGCAAGAGCATGAGCAAATGTAATACATGGATGTGCTGAGTTCGATAGGATGAGAGCTGCACTTTTTCAGTAGCTCTCTGTTCTGGTCTAAAGAAGACCTGTGACCGTTCCTGCCATATCTGTTTTAATAGAAACCTGTGGAATAACAATTCTGGAACATCTTCTCTTATATCTCTTTGTTGTGCTGTTCCTCTGTTATTCCTCCTAGAAATGTATGACTGAATCTGTCAGCTGGGTGTTATCATTCCAGTTTTATAGTGATGTGTATCTACCCACATTGACTCTGTCAGCACCGATTGGATAATGTCAGACTGTGCAGGTACACCACCCCTACTTGACAACACCCAACGGACAGATTCAGTAATACATTTGTAAAAGGAATAGCAGAGGACCAGCACAACACAGAGTTATAAGAGAAGATGCTCTAGAATTGTTACATCACAGAAATCACAAGGATTTACTAAAACAGATGTGTAAGGAATAGCCACTGGTCCTCTTTAAAGACCTATGACCTCTTTCTGCCTTTATAGGAATTAAACCACTGTTTTAAGATCCATTATGGCTGATCCACAATTTTTCCTTGCAGTTTTTATAAAAACCAGCAGCAGATGTAAGTGTTGTGACCTTCAGTCCTACACAACTGAATCATACCTTTGGAAAAATCATTGTAAAAAGATAATAATCTTGAATATTTAACTAGTCGTAAGACTGAACCCTTTTGGTCAATGTTTATCAAGTACAACAAATGTTAACTGTCACTAGTCTTTGATCATTTCTACTGAAAACCTCATATAACTACTGCAGTTTGTAAAGATTTCCTGAATATGCTCTTTTGGGAGATGTAGCTAATTGGGATCTTACAGACTTGGTTAAACAAGAGCTACAGGGAAACTATCCATTCCCTCCGCTCACTGCACCGATGAGCCTCTTGGTAGGCATGTTGCTTATTCAATTATTCATAAGATTCTCAGAGCAATGATAGACTTTAAACCAGCTGCATTTTGATGCTTTTTTTCCCTCAAAGAAACAAGATATTGGAAACACATTTATTCATAGCTGTGAGCTGATACATCTATCTGGACATGTATCATTGATGGAGGGACAGAGTGACGAGATTGAAGAAGCAGTGCATGTCAGTCACACAGTAGAGATAAGCAGCATCGGAAATGGCAACAATAACAACACCACATGAGGAAAACCATGAAGGGTATATGTGACAAGTATGGGATAAGTGAACCAGAACAAAAAAGGCCTGTGTCTTGAAATGCAGAGGATTAAAGCATGACTGCCCTCTTACTCTAGGGGGCCCATAGTCAACCTGACCCATAAAGAAGTACATGCTAAAAATACAACATCTCAATAAAGTGTTATTCTAATAAAAAGCCATGTAATTGAGCTATAGAAAGATTTCTCATTATGCAAATACATATTTTATGTTAATAATGCTTATAACTGCCATCATTAATGGAATTATATACAATGCAATGTTGTCACTCACTGGCTGCCATGCCCATTTGCTCTAGGAACATGAGATCTAGCCTATGCTTTATATGCCACCAGTGTCGGACTGGGGGACCTAGGACTCACCAGGAAAGTTGATCTTGGAGGCCAATCCTACAGCTACTGTATATGAAATATTACCTGTTAATTTTTAGGCCTCTCGGTCATAAATGTGTGCAGTTTACCGCATAATACAGTGTGCAAAATAAAACTGTATTGTGTAGTATGCAATACCAAGTGAGTCACACATGTGTCTGTCTCATACAACTATCTCTCACACATGTCTGTCTCATACAACTATCTGTTTCACACGTGTCTAACTGTCTCACACATGTCTGTTGAACAACTGTCTGTCTCACATGACTGTTTGTCTCACACAGCTGTCTGTCCAACACATTTGTCACAGTCTAACATATCACAGATAGGCAACAGCCTCATGGCTTGTAAGGGTCAGGAAGGGAGAAAACGGGCCTACTGCTGCCTGCTCATAAACCGTACCAACATTTTTATTTACCTGCTTGTGCTACAGGTGGCCCTTAGGTAAAATCAGATTTGGGTAGTGGCATAGCTAGAACTTTTGCTGCCTGGGGTTGTCGCTAAGTTTTCCACACCTCTTTACAGATCACATTCCCACTTTTCAAGCCATGCCCCTTTTTACAGGCCTTTCCTCACACTCATAAATCATAATTGTCACTTCAAAAATCATGTTTTTATGTTACGATATTATAAGAGCTGAAACATTTTTACTTTTCTGTCCATGGAGCTGTGTGAGGGTTTAAATTTTTGGGGGACCGTTTATGACAAAAAAGCAGCCCTGGCAAAAACCCCTCCACCACCCCCCATACAAATCCGCTTCCCCACCACCCAATACAATATCCCCCCAAGTTTTCCCTTGGTCAGCACCTCCCCACTTTCAAAATAAAAAACCCCAAATAAACACAAAAAAAAGGAAAACCCCCTAATCACGGGGCGGGGACAGGCTTGCACTACTTTTACAACCGGGAACAAGTGTACGCTGCCACATACAACTCCCCCATATAACCTACAATACAGCCATAGAGAGCCCCACAGAAGTGAGACACCACTCAGGTCCCCATCACAGCAGTAATACACACGATCCAACACAGAAGAAAGTTGTTGGGGGGGTTTTTTTTTTTTTAAATATTATTTTGGGAAATTCCCCCAAAGAAAAAATTTTTGGAAAATTTAAATTGATTGTTTGGGGCCCCACTAAGACTCCCAGTAGGTAGGTACATAGGCCCACTTTAAGTAGGTATAGTATCCCCATGAGGGAGAAGGGATAATGCCCCCTGTAGGTAGATACGGATACAAAACCCCCGTAGGTATAAGCCACCCAAGGTAGTGATACAGACCATGTCTCTATTCTCATCTTTTTTTGGGTGTTGTTTTTGGGTTTAAATTTTTCATTTTCATTGCCCCAACTCGGGGTAACATGAGGTAGTGTCTACAACCCACAGAAGTTTCTCAGGTAGTGCAGCTCATCCAGGATGGGACATCACTGCAAGCTGTGGCAAGAAAGTTAGCTGTTTCTGTCAGCACAGTGTCTAGAGCATGGAGCAGATACCAGGAGACAGGCCAGTACACCAGGAGAAGTGGATGGGTCTGTAAGAGGGCAACAACCCAGCAGCAGGACCGCTACCTCCTCCTTTGTGCAAGAAGGAACAGGAGGAGCAGTGCCAGAGCACAGCAAAATGACCTCCAGCAGGACACTAATATCCATGTCTCTGCTCAAACTGTCAGAAACAGACTTCATAAGGGTGGTATGAGGGCATGAAGTCCACAAGTTAGCTGGGGGTTACAACCCAACACCACGCAAGGCGATTGGCATTTGAGAACACAAAGATTGGCAAATTCAACGTTGATGTCCTATGCTCTTCACAGATGAGAGCAGGTTCACACTGAGCACATTCAACAGACGGCCTGCACAGCCCTCCATGTATTAGCCAGAGGTACACTGCTGCAATTAGGTACCAAGATGAGATCCTCAGACCAATTGTAAGAACATATGCAGGTACAGTGGGCCCTGGGTTCCTTCTAATACATGACAATGCTGGGTCTGATGTGGCTGAAGTGTGTCAGCAATTCCTGTATAATGAAAGCATTGATGTATGGACTGGCCTGTCTGTTCCCCAGACCTGAATCCAATCGAGCAGATCTGGGATATCATGTTTCTTTCCATTCACCAATGCCACATTGCACCACAGACTGTCCAGGAGTTGATTGATGCTTTAATCCAGGTCTGGGAAGAAATCCCTCAGGAAAACATCCGCCACCTCATCAGAAGCATGCCCAGGCATTGTACGGAGGTCATACAGTCACGTGGAGGCGACACACACTATTGAGCCTCATGTTCTTGTCTTGAGGCACTTCTACTAAAGTTGGATCAGCCTGAAATTTGATTTTCCACTTTGATTTTAGGTATCATTTCAAATCTAGACCTCCATGGGATATCAATTTTGATTTTTATGTTTTATTGTTCTCAACACATTCCACTATGTAATGAACAAACAATTGCAACTTTATTTTTTTGAGCAGTATATATAAAATGATAATCACCTGTACCTGTGATGGGATGTTGCTCCTGTCATCTCCTAGGCCTGAAGCCTAAGGCCTAGGCTCTGGGCTTTCAGCCTAGGAGATACAGCAGTGCATCACCAGAGGCTTACAGGAGTATTCAGTCTGCGGAGCTGGAAGTCGATAACTATCGGCTCCCTGTTCTGCCATAGATCCCAACTATACGTGCGTTCTGAGGACGCACGTCCAGTTGAGAGGATGCAGCAGTTCCGGACCTGCACCCTGATGTGCCACCTGAATCCCCCCGTCGATGGAGCTCGGGACTCACCGGGGGGTTTCACCGATGGGCCAGTCCAAGCCTGTATGCCACTTTAAGTGGTGTTCCCACTATAAAGTTTGATGGCCTGTTCCAAAGATATGCCATCAAAGTCCCACCTCTAGAACCCATACCTACCACAGGAACAGGCCACTGAAAAGTACGGCACAGAACAGAAAGCTGGTCATGCTTGGGCTTGACGCTCTATTCTGTTCTATGGCAATTCTGAACACAGCCAAACACATCGCTCACCTGTACTTGGAATTTCCATAGAACAGAATGAGGAGTTGTACACAAGTGCGACATTCTGAGCCATAGTTTCCAGGGGTCCTTTCCAGAGGTAGGATCTAGACCTATCAGACTTTGATAGTATATCCTTCAATATGCTTCTAAACTCTATGGCGGGGACACCCCTTTAAGTAGATGCATCCTACATTTTATTGCAGTTGGTAAGCACATGAGAGACAAGTTCTCTTGGTTCCTAAAAGTCAGTACATAGCATAGTTTTTGGGCATAAAATCCGTTATGTCTATATATTTACCATTAATATACTGTTTGTGTTACAAAGCCTACCTAGGTGACTGGTGAATCCCTTTAAATGCTTGTGGATTTGGCGAATGACTGTGGCAAGAAGCAGAGTCTATTGACTTTGCTGTATACACAAATTCTTGTGCTATGCACAAATTAATTAAACTATAAAAAGTGCTTTAAAATAGACTATAAAATATGTACTAAAAGTAGGGTAAAAATGCAAAAAAGCAGCAGTTTTAGAGCATTTAATGCTCAAATCTCATTCATGAGCAGGTGGTTAGCCCCGCCTACCAAAGGCTAGCCCGCCCACCTGGCAGTTATTCACATGTTTCTACCTATTCAAAGTAATAGGTAATCAGTTGTGAGGTGGGCAGAGCTCGCCTCAAGTGGGCGGGTCATGAAAAAGGGACTCTTTCATGACTCTTTTCTGGCTGAAAACTGCAGATTTGAGAATTAAATGCTCTGAAACTACTGCATGTTACATAATAAGGGACACAGCGCTGGAAAAAGCAGGTCTGACACTAGCTTGTGCTAACTTGTGGGGCATAATCTATGTGACAGGTTCTCTTTAACCACTTGGCTCCACACCATAAATGTCTGCTGCTGTAAGCTATTATCGTCCAGCACTATACACTGAGCAGTGATCACAGGGGCAAAGTAGTTGTGTTCATACATGTTGGTGGATCCCAATCAAACAACAGCAATCACAGAACCAATTGTAGTCAGCTATTCAGTATTTCATTAAGAGATCCTGTGTGATCTCCTGTTAGCACACGTTACATAGGTACTTAGGGCGACATGTATGAATTCAAATGCGTATTTTTTTTTTTATATTTGCCGCCGACAAACCAGTTCTAAATAGATATAGAAGAGTGTAGAATACAACAGTATGAAGATTTTTGGCGCATTACATAGCGCTTTGGCGCATTGCACTATATGCCAATACAAAGTTTGCTGCATTAAGCACTATGCAATGCGCCAAACTTTGTATGGGGATAGAGTGCAATGCGTTGAACTTTGAGAGACGTATGAAGGGAGGCGCTTCAAAGTGAATTATTACATTCATTATATTCAGTTTATAATGCGCCTGAATGTATGAATGTAGATTATGTGCGATTAAAAATGGTGTCTAAAGCTCATTGCGCTTCGCCTGTGTGTTTGGCGCATAATGAAGCTTTGGCGGATCAGTAATGCGCCAAACATTTGTAGAGGCTATAGATAGGCTGGAAATAAAAGAAAAGTCATTAGAATAGCATGTCAGTGAATAGAAACAATGGTAGTGGTCTTGCTTGGTGGACCACAGGTCCCAGCAATACCTGTGGTGTACTGGCTCTTGTTGTAGAATAAAGGGTGAGAGCAGCAAAAGTAAATTTCAGATTTAATGTAGTAAAAATTTAAAAAAATCTGAACACCATCAGAGGGTTATTTAATGTAAAATTAGTTTTAGATTCTATGATTTTTTATTACATTTTATAGGAGATATTTTTTATGTTTTTGGGATATTAGATATTTTTATATTATTTTTATATAATAAAATGAGTAAAAAAATTATTTTATATAGTTTGATAATTATCATAAATTACTTTTTATTATTGTACTTGTGGAAGTTGAGAAATAAGGGACATTTTGAAATTCATTTTTGCACAGCACAGGTATTGCTGGGATCTGTGGTCCACCAAGCAAGATCACTACCATTGTTTCTATTCACTGACATGCTATTCTAATGACTTTCCAGCCTATATATAGCCTTTACACAAGTTTTTGTAAAAAAAAAAAAAAAAAAAATCTTCATACCGTCGTAGTCTACAGTCTTCTCTATTTATTTAGAACTGGGTTGTCGGCACCAAGTAAAAAAAAACAAAAAACAAACACATTCGAAATCATATATGTCGCCCTTAACGTATAAGTTTTCTAATGTATTACACTGGGAAACACAACTTTTGCCGACTGGTTTTTGGTATTTTGAAAATGATAATAGTTCTTTTCATCAGATTTGCTCTTCAATATATAACTTATATTTGTATACATTTATACAGTTAAACATATTATATTATACATGTAATAAATGAAAATAAAAAATTAAAGGTATAAAGATAGATCCTAAGAACCCTAGAACATAAGTAAGTTTTTACTTCGTTAGATGTCACCGAAATTAAGTTTCTGTGATTTTCTGCATTGAGATGCTACTAGAGGTTGAATATTGGATGCTTCAAAAGTAGTCCACCACCATATGTGTATCTTATTGTCCATGATACCGTCCTTTCATGGTCATTATTTCCTGGTGACACTACCCTCCCTGTTCATCATTAACTTTACCAAGACAATTTAAACTGTATCCAAATTATTGTGGGGGTGATGCAATTTTATGCTCATGCTACAGCCAAGTATACAAAAAGAAGTAAGTATATTCTCCATGAGTTCATTGTAGTTAGTGGTCTAATAGTCCTTTCATGACCATGCCTATTCGTCGGTAAGGTACGACTGTTTTATGCATGTTCACTGCAGTGTCTGAACATGGTCTGATTAGGTTCTGTCTGTGTGTTAATTGATTTCTACCACACCCGTCTGGTCTTTGCTGAACTTTGTTCTGGGCAGCAGTCAGTTAATGCTAGTTGTGATTGACAGCTCCTTCACCTACTTGCATTTCTTTCTTACTAGGCTGTGACATCCCATAAGAACACCATTTGCCCTCTTACCTGTGCTTGCTTTAAGTCTTGGTTGTACTTAGCTGGTGGTGCTCTTTATTGCTATATCTAAATTTCTGACCTCTGGCTTGCTTTTATGACACTCGTCTTTCTTGCTGTTTTAGTACCTCATTTGACCACTCAGTTTTGACCCTTTTCTGGCGACCATTCTTTTGTATTTGTTTATCTCATGTTGTCTCTCTGTTTACTTTGCCGTAAGCAGGGAAAGTCGCCCAGTTGTCGACAACCATTTAGGGTTGGGCTGGCAAGTAGGTGGGGACAGCTGGTTTGGATTAGTGCTAGAGTACACTGTCTTGTCTACCCCACCCGCCCTTCCTGGTTGCACATTCCTTACTAGTAGTTTTGAGCGATTTTTATCTACAAAGTTGAAATCGTCAAGGTTTTTATGGTGATCGAAATTTTCAGATCATGCGATAATTAAGGTTAAAATCTGTGCATCATCTATTAAGATCGCGCCATTTTCGGCGCTTCATGTCATTTTGGCCCTTCCTGTTCAGCCTTAGTGTCTCTCAGTGTCTCATAGGAATAGGACGTGCGCTCTGCCTGTGGCCAAACAGCTCAGCGAAATTTGTCTATTTCTGCACAGAGAAACCTCTAATATTAGCTGTGATCCTTCCAATTTAGTTAGATTAGAGATTTGAAGATTTTATGTAGTTAGCTAGAGAATTTTAAAGCAGCATCTACCGCTGTAAAGTCACGTGGGGAGCGGGTGGGGGGGGGGGCACGGGCGAACACAGACAAGCTCTATCTATAAATAACCCGGGATAAAGTTCACCAAGACTTAGTGTAGACATTGCACTGCAATATCTTTATTATTAACAGTTTGCTATTGAAATATTTCCTGGATATTGGGCAGCCTGAACTTATATTGGATACACATCATTTCTAGTAACTGCAGGTCTTTGTTAGGTGCAAAACTCCACTTTTATTATCAGTATACATTTCAGATAGGTGTTCATTTTCAATTTTACCCATTCCACCTGTGTTGATATATCAACCTTGCAGTTAAATTACAATCCAGCAATCTTGTAGTCAGCACAGGTTGTTTGTTGCCAAAAATACCGTGTATCATACGAAACATAACAGATACGTGTTTTTTTACTCTTGCGCACCCAGCTTTGTTCATTGAAGAAGCATCCCCTTAAATCTTAAAACATCAATTATATAGTCACCACAGGTGAATTGAAAGGTGTAAAAAATACCGTGTTTTATACGAAAACATAACAGATACGTGTTTTTTTACTTTTGCGCACCCAGCTTTGTTCATTGACGCAGCATCCACGTAAATCTTAAAACAGCAATTCTTTTAGTCACCACAGGTGAATTGAAAGGTGCAAAAAAAAACCGTGTTTTATACGAAAACAAAACAGATACGTGTTTTTTGCACTTTGCCCAGTCCAGATTTGTTGATAGACACCTTGCAGTTAATTTGAATCAAGCAATTTTGTTTTGATTAGAGGGATTTGATGATAGCTGTGATTGCCGTCTTTTAATAAGAAAATTTTCCCAAAAACTATTCCATACCTTCTCAAATATTTTTATATTTCTGAACATGGAGCGAAATGCAGGTGGTAAGCGAGCAAAGAGGAGGGTAGCACATGGAGGTAGAGGTACGAGAGAAGGAGCTCCTTCCACATGCCAGCGGATCGTCAGTTGCAGGACCGTCAGGCCTGTCATTGCTGGGTCAGGGCCCTGTGAAATCTTAAGTAACAAAACATCGTCGCCAATCTGTCCTTCAGTGGTTAATGCAACCTGCATCTAGCAGTCTTACCTCCTCGTCCTCCCAGTCAGGCCACAAATGTCGTCATCAGCTTTCATCAGCATCCGTCCAACATGAAGCAGCCCAAATGTAAAAACTCGTGTACCCACCACTGTGGATAATCCATTGTCTGAAGACCTTTTTGATGACAAAATGCGGTTGGGGTCAGAAGGCATGTTAAAAGATCAAGAGGATGATTTAGTCTGCTCTGACGCCCAGTTACTGATGCCATCAGAAGAGGTGAAGGAAGCCGGTCAATCGGCAAAAATCCCGGGTGGTCGGCAACGCCTTGCAGTGCCCCTTGCTTGTAGCCCGCAGCTTCTGGATGCAGAAAGTCAGGACGACCAAGTCACCTGTGTTGATGATGATGACGACATTGCGGATCCATCGTGGTCTTTTCCACAGAATTTGCTTGCGAGCGCTTCATCAGTGGACGAGGAGGAAGACGATGGGGTAGTGCCAATACGAGTCCCGCCACAAAAAAGGGAGAGGGAGGTCGCAGAAGTCCGCTGATATGATTCCGCCAGCCACGGTCAGCGCAAACCCCGCTCCTCGCTTATCGCCGTCAAAAAGGTCCAGGACCTCTCAAGCCTGGGCCTCTTTGAGCAAGCCTCTGATTCACCCAGCAATGTCATATGCCGCCTTTCCCGGGTAAATGCATAAGTAGAGGCAAGAACCTTAAGTGGTTAACCACCACCAACATGTCAGTCCCCATGCAGCGAATGCATGAGTTGAAATTGGAGGCAACACTTGGCCAAAAAAGGCCAGACGGACGCCGGGCCTCCAACCACTGTCACACCCTCTGTCTCCGCCTCCTCCTCCTCTGCCACCACAAGCGTTCCTCAGCTGCCCTGTCCTCCCCAGAGTCATGATCAGGGATCAGCCTCCGCTTCAGCCTCCACCGTCGCCCGAGTACCCCCAAAGCACCACCAGGGGACCATCCTACCCCTTCTCCTTCCCCCAGTTTGACGACCTGCACGCCGTACAGCGGCCAGTCTAGCAGCCAGCCTTCTGTCTTCCAGGTTTGGGAGCAGAAGAAACACTTTAACCCAAAATTTCAAGCGCGTTGTCTGCATCTGTGTCCGGAAAAGTCCGTCTCACCACCGACACATGGACTAGTAAGCACGGCCAAGGCCACTATATCTCTGTGACAGCTCACTGGGTGGATGTCTCTGGGGGTGACGGTGGCTCTCAGGCTCGGCGCACGCTCTTCAAAACCACAGGGATGGTGCAGGGCTCTTTTCCCCAAGGTCTTCTGGTGGCATCACGTGCCCAGAAAACACCAGGCCGTGTTGAAATAATCTGCCTTGGAGACCGTCCACACACAGTTCAGGAGTGTGGACGGCTCTCCGCAACGAGACCGAGCGCGGGTGGGTGACAAGAACCTTGTGCCAGGCAAGGTGGTGTGCGATAACGGGCGAAATCTGCTGGCCGCCCTTAAGATCGGTAGGCTGGAGCATATCCCTTGCCTGGCACATGTCATGAACCTTGTTGTCCAGAAATTTCTAAAGAGCTACCCAGGTCTGGACTGCCCGCTGAGGAAGGCTCGAGGTCTGAGTTCGCACTTCCGCCGTTCGCACCCTGCTTCGTCCCGCCTGGCTGCGTTGCAGCGTCAGCTCGGCCTCCCCGTCAACCGTCTTATTGTTAAGGTGGCAACACGCTGGAATTCCACCCTCCACATGCTCCAGCGATTGTGGCAGCAGCGCAATGCCATTACGCAGTACGAAGTGACACATGGCCTGACAAGCAGTGGTGCGGACCTCGGGGTGTTGAGCCACCGAGAGTGGAGGCAGGTGAAAGAGCTCTGCACCATCTTTGCCAGTTTTGAAGAAGCCACCAAAATGGTCAGTGCGGACGATGCCCTTGTCAGCATGAGCATTGTGGTGATCTTAGTTCTGGAACGATCGTTGGACACTCTGAAACATCGGTCCCGCCAGCGACGGAGGAGGAGACGGACATAGATGCAGACACGGAGCCTTTCTCTCCGTCAAATCCACAAGGCCCGACAGTTTCTCAATTTTATTGGTCTTCATTAGGCAGTGGTTCAGGGTCCAGAGCTAGTGCAAGGCGGTACCTCAGCCCCTCAGGGTGCATCATCTGAGGCAAGTCAGCGCGTGTTAAAGCTGTGCCGGAGGAAAGGGGGAGGAGGAGGAGGAGGAGGAGGAGGAGGTATTCCTAGACACCGACGTCCCTGCCTTGGAAAGAGGTTGGCGCGAATTTGAGGCAGATGGGGAAAGATGAGTTTCTAGTGCCCCTAAAACCAGGGCTTGGGAAACTCAAGGATCCATCTCTCACATGAGTGCTTGGATGCTCCATTTCCTCCAACATGATCCTCGCATTAAGGCCATCAAAATGAACAACAGTTACTGGGGGGCCCCCCTCCGGGATCCCCGGTACAAAACAAAAAACAGCACATTCCTTCCATCCACCCAAATAGAGAGTAAAATGCAGGAAATGGAGGACCTTGCTGATTGATCAACTGGAGACATCTGTTGCGTTTGTCTTCACGTTCTTCAAATGTCACGGTGGAACAACGCCAGCGAGTGACAGCAGTAGAGTGCCAAGTAGCCGTAGCGGCAGACGGCAGGCAAGGTGACGAAGCATAATGGGTGACCTCTGGCAATCTTTATTTACCACCTCACCAACGCATGCAATGCAGACCACACATACAAAAACCCAGAGACCAGCTTAAGATCATGGTGCACGACTATCTGTGTCTCAACACCGATGTTTTTGTATGTGTTCCGGACCAAATAGATTCTGGGTATCCAAAATGGCGAATGGCCCGAGCTGGCTCGCCCGCCCTAGAGGTTGTTTTCCCCGCTCAGCAGCCAGCGTCATATCTGAGCGGACCTTCAGCAAGCCGGAGGAGTCATTACAGACAAAAAGCATCCGGGCTTTCCACAGATTAATGTGGATCGTTTGACTTTCATCAAGATGAATCAGGCATGGATCTCTGATGATGTTGTGGCCCCAATTGTCGAGGTCACCGAAATTTGTTTCTGGGCTACTTCACATCTTCTCCAAACAGAAATGGTCCTCTTTAAAAACTTATTTTTAAAATGATCAATTTTTTACTGCAATTTTTATTCTCAATTCCCCAACAGTTCATTTGCTGGTTTTGCTGTTTAGGAGACTAAAAGACACCAAGGTTTCATGACAAAACCATATTTCCATTTACTCACTTCATCTTTAGAATTTTTCACAATGTCAATGGTTTTGGGGTCATGTTGCCTCACAATTTTTAACAGTGGCTGAGAAGTCATATTTATAATTTTTTGGGTCATGTTGCTGTGAGATACAGCAATAATCATGGTCCTTTGGAACAGAAATGTGGCTTCTAAGTGGCATTTCTCCTTCACAATTTTTAACAGTGGCTGAGAAGTCATATTTATAATTTTTTGGGGTCATGTTGCTGTGAGATAAAGCTATAAACATGGTCCTTTGGAACAGAAATGTGGCTTCTAAGTGGCATTTCTCCTTCACAATTTTTAACAGTGGCTGAGAAGTAATTTTTATAATTTTTTTGGGTCATGCTGCTTTGAAATGCAGCAATACTACAGGTCCTATTCTAAAAAATTTTGTTTCTAAAAAGACATTTGTTCTTCACAATTGTCCAAAGTGCTCAAGGGTCATGTTTGAATTTTTGGAGGCATTTTGCTGTGGGCATGCAGCTATACTACAGGTCCTATTATAAAAAAGTTTTTCTAACAAACATTTGTCTTCACAATGGTCAAGAGTGGCTCAAGGGTGATGGTGCTGTCAGAAAACAGGAATAGGTAAGGACACTGTTAATGGGGCACATATTGCAAAATGACTTGTTTTTGCAAGATCTTTAACATAGCTATCAATCCCTTTATTGAGACAACCATTTAATACAATTAAAAAGAGAAACAAAGAATGGTGGGATTCCAAACCGATTTTAAAAATGGGTTTTTTTAGAATTAAAGTACTAAAAAACTTGCATGTACAAAATAGCTGTTAAAAAAATTCCTCTGAATTGTACAAGGGGGGTACAGGAAAACTTGACCAGATGTAGGTTATTCACTGGACATGGAGTATGGAGCACGGACAGGAACAAAGTACAGAGACCATTTCCTCCAGCACGTTGAGTAAAATGAGAAAAAGAATGCCAAGATAAAGAGCACCTGGTTGTAACAGGAGCGTTAACCACCAGTATTTCCAAGTGAAGCTCAATTGGTCCACACTCATACGGAGGGGCAAGCACTACCCAGGTATTGACTGTGTACTGAGGAAGGCTGAAGTTCTCACACTTCCGTTTCCGCACTCTGCTTCAGCACGACAGTTTTCGTTGCTGCATCATCAGGGCATTTTTACCCTGTTAATAGATGACGGACGCCAGCCTGGGCTCTCACCGCACCCACTGTAAATCCGGCCCTGGGTCATGCTGTGGCCCAGGACAGGTATAGTCAATGTCCAGTGAAACTAAAATGGTGGTTGAAAGACTCCTTTTTCCGGCCCCTTTTTTAAATCTGGGGGTTATTTCAGGTTTGGGGCTCATGCTGTGGCCCAGGACAGGTATAGTCAATGTCCAGTGAAACTAAAATGGTGGTTGAAAGACTCCTTTTTCCGGCACTTTTTAAATGTGGGGGTCCTGCAGGTTTGGGGCTCATGCTGTGGCCCAGGACAGGTATAGTCAATGTCCAGTGAAACTAAAAATGGTGGTTGAAAGACTCCTTTTTTTCCCGGCACTTTTTAAATGTGGGGGTCATTCAGGTTTGGGGCTCATGCTGTAGCAAGGACAGGTATAGTCACTGTCCAGTGAAACTAAAATGGTGGTTGAAAGACGCCTTTTTCCGGCACTTTTTAAATGTGGGGGTCATGCAGGTTTGGGGCTCATGCTGCGTTCCAGGACAGGGATATTCAATGTCCAGTTCAAGTAAAATGATGGTTCATTTTCATACTGCCTTCTGGCACTTTTTAATTTTTTTGGTAATGCAGGTTTAAAGGGTCATGCTGTGGTACAAGACGGGTAGTGAATGGTGTGTGACTTTTTTTCTTTGGCTTTTATAGCCTAAGTGTTGTGCCTAAGATGTAGCAGGTATCCATTTGACTGTTGTGGCTGTTAATTCCAGCTTCTCCAGCCCTGTTTGGGTGTAAGAATGAAGGTGTTGTTGCTCTCCCATAGACTTTAATGGTCATCGGAGATGATCGACTATCGAAAACCTTATCGATGGTGGCCGACTATCGATCGATGTCGATAGCCAACGTAATCGCTCAACACTACTTACTAGTCCTCAAGGAAATTCTTCACAGCTACAACAATCAATAATCACTCATGTGCCACATTGTTATCTATTGAATCTTAGAAATGCTGGTCTTTCATGAGTTTCCGGATTGCAATCTGTCGAATGTACCTGCATTTACCTTCTTCCTGCTCAGGGCAGGACATTTTGTACATACCTTCAATCTCTCTTCAATGCCATTGCAAATTGTTTCAACAAACCAAATTTTATGTGCAGTGGTGGCAAATTGATCTCTTCTTTATTAATGAAAGGTTCTGTTATGATATTTTCTTCTCCAGCCAACTGTACTGTTCCCAAACAACAAAATAATATGTATAATGTATACTAACAGTCAAGAAATGCTGGCAGGAAAATACAGTATTCACAAGAACAATAGGTAATTGTGTCAGCAATTTCTTAAAAACTAGAGGTCCTAAAACGAAATGGATGTTATTTTAGGATTTCGTGGAAAAAAAGTACCCAGAATAAGGGTAAAAACAAAAAACAAAACATCAGTTCCCCAATGTTATCATAGAAAATAAAATTGCAAGGTAGACCTCACATAACAATATAAATTCTTATCATCCGAAAGAAAGTCTGGGAGTGGAAGTAAATACTGGGCACTGACATTGATACAATTAACCCCTTACCACCAAAGCCAGTTTTGATGTCAATGATTGAGCCCCATTTTTGAAATCTGACGTGTCTTTTTATGTGGGAATAACTTTTTGATACTTTTAGCTATCCTTATTTATTTGTGAAAAATATCATGAAATTTTGAAAAATTTGCCATTATCAATGTTCAAACAATTCTGCATGTAAGATAAATACTTCTTAGGCCATGTTCACACGGCTTAAAATGGGCCGTATTTCGGTCCGTAATTACGCGCCGAAGTGCTCCAATTACGGGCCGAAAACGGCCCATTCATTACGGTAATTCACAGTTCTCATAGAGAACTATGGATTACCTCTCCTCTCCCCGCCCCGGGGAAGCCGCCGGGCGGGGAGATAATTTACATGTCACTTTCTAGCGGCGTATACGCGCCGCTAGCAGTGATGGTCTATGGGCCGGCGAAGTGCCGGCCCCCCGCTCACTCCCCCGCGTAATTGCAAATACACCGTGTGAACATAGCCTTATACTACACAAAATAGTTTATAACTAACATCTACCATATACTTTATTTTGTAATAATTTTTAAAATGTTTTTTACTTTTATATGACATAAGGGGGCTAATAAATTTAGTAGCAATTTTTGCAATACAGATTTTTTTAGGGACCAGTCCTGTTCTGATGCGGCTTTGAGAGGCAGGTATGTTACACTCCCCCATAAATCATTCCATCTAAGCAATTGCTCCTATTAAAGTACTTAAAACAGCATTTAGGAAGTTTGTTAACCATCCAGCTGTTTTACAGGAATTTAAACAAAGTGGAGGTGACATTTTAAAATTTTACTTTTTTTTGTAGGTTGTCAATTTGTATCCATTATTTACTGAAATACAGTAAATGAAAACAGAAGAACACAACTCAATATTGGTTCCCCTGGTTATGCTGTTTTTAAAGATATCCCATATGTGGCCTGTAGTCGCCAAAATAGCGTTTAGATGTTGATCGGATTTTCAACTTGAAAATCAGTTGAAGGTAAAAATATCCAAAATGTATTCAATGCAAGCATTGGAAGACACACATAGTATACAGCATGTAGCCTATACAAACTATGCCTACCTCCAGTTCCGAGTCAGTTCAAACTTTTATAACTCAATCCCTCCTCCTTCTTCTGCAAGAATACATAAGCCAATCTGTTTAAACCTTGAAAAAAATTTCTAGCTCCTATACGTTGGTTTGAAGCTAACATTAGCATATGGAGCCCACCTCTGGGTGTTTCCCTTCTCAAAGAACCTTCTCCAAGGAGTAAGGGTGCTTTCACACGGTGCGGTTTTGGTGCGGTTTTGATGCGTTTTTTTGGATGTGTTTTTTGTGCAGGAAGGCACAACAATTAATGCTATACATTGTTTCACAAAAATCGCATCCAAAAAACCGCATCAAAAACGCACCAAAACCGTACCGTGTGAAAGCACCCTTAGATTTCAGGAATGAATCGGTCTCTTCAACCAGACCACATATGTCGTTAATTAACTGGCTGCACAGTAGGAAAGGGGCCCTCAACTATTTTAAATTCCTTTCTGCTGAGATCTTATACATACTTCCAGTCTCTTTAAGGACTGACGGAGAACAAAGATGTTAAAAAGGTAAACCTTCAAAAAAATCATATATATATAAAATTGATAAGTAATACCCTCACAGGTTCTAATGCGCTATTTGACTCAATTACAAGCCCAAGAATAGGAGGAGCATCTACTGGATTTGTGGGTCTTATTTTCATTAGGATTTTTTTAGGTGCCATTACAGTTTGCGGACACTCTAAGGTGCTAAAACTTAATTAACACCCCTAAAAAGACATTATTATATAGATTTTTGTAGCTTTAGGCTGTAAAAATGAAACATTTTATTTTTTTCAATAATATGCAGTTTTAGCTGAAAATGTTTCAATTTTACATGGAATCCCAGAAAATAAAGCACCCCAAATTTTGTTACACAATTTCTTCCACTTTCAGTACCATATGAGTGTAAACTGCTGTTTGGGTGTATGGTAGGAAGTACAAGGGATTCTTCGCCACACGGTATAAATGACATGATAAATTCAATATGTAGGTTACAATATTAATTTTTTTATATAGTTTTTTATGTTTTACTATTTGAACATAATAGAAATGTGTTTGTTCAAAATTGTGTTTTTATGTTGTCATATATCTGAAATCTATACCTTTTTTATTTTTCAGTATACAAAGTTGTATAAGAACTTTTTTTGCAGAATTTTCATTGGTACCTTTGTGGGGTTACTATGACACTTTGGGAGACATGTATGAAGGAAAGGGCTTCAAAGTGAATTGTCGAGTTTCGGTTCAGTGTATAATTAGAGATGGGCGAATTGATTCTAAAGAAGTGGAATTCGTTTAGAATTTCAGGAAAACTTCGGTTCTGAAAGAAGTCGAAGTTTGGGGGACTTCGGGTGAACGAAGTGTGCTTTTGATTGATAAAATGGCTGCGAGCACATGGCGTTACATGGAGCAAAGCACTCTGGGAGGAAGAAAGGAGTAGCCTACAGACATGTGCAGGGATAAGCCAATCAGAGACCGGCGGGATTCTGTGACGTCACCGAAATATATAATCTAGGGGGGCGACGCTGGGAGCTCACACTCCTCTCACTGTACTGATTAGGGAAGGTGCTGGCCGCAGCTGCTTGTAGTAGCTCTTACTGAAGAACTGATTTTTATACAGCGATTTTTTGGGGTGTCTCAGCTTGTCTCAGAGACTGCTCTCTTAACGTTCTATTTTCTGATTTTGTGGGGTATTGGATCTGAAGCCCAAAGTGTGCGTCCAATGCAGCTGCATTATACATTTTAAATGCTATCTGTTTCACAGCACATTGAAAAATCCAAGGGGGACTAAGCCTGTTCCTGTTGAAATTCATTTAAAAGAAACAGCGTTTTTACAATACAAATCCCACTTCTTTTTTTGGCTGCTCAATTCTTTTGCGCAATTTACACCCAAAGGGGTTAATAAAGCGTTGTTCTGCTGTTGTGTGACTAAAAAAAAACCGTCTTTTTCACAGCCAAAAAATACATTTTTCCTGTAGCCTAATTCACAAACGAAGGTTAATTACAATTTTTTATCTTGTTGTGTAGCGTAGAAAAAAAGACATGTAACACGCTACAAAGCTCGTAGTTTGTGGTTGCTCAATTGTTAGGCGCAATTTTCATCCAGGGGTTAATTAAGCGTTGTTCTGCTGTTGTACTCAGTAAATGAAACTTTGTTTTTCACCGCCACAGAAGAAATTCTGTAGCATAATTCATATCCGAAGGTTAAATAAGCCTTTACATTCAGTAAATTACACTGAGTTTTTAAACGGCACATACAAGTCAATTTTTCCTGCCCATTTGTGGATCGCAATTTATATCCAAGGGTTACCAAGCTTCTTAGTGGGTTCATTTGGAATCAAAAACAGGGTGTGTATTTATCATATACAGATATCTTCATCAAACAGTGTCTGTACATTTTAGAACAAACAGTATGTCAGACAGAGAGGTGGCAGGCTCTTCACCTGCGAGTGGCAGAGGCACAAACATTCCAGGCCCAGGTCGCAGCACAGCAAAGGGATGTCGCAGCAGGGGTCATTCGGTGAGGCCACAACTGCCGCTGTTATCTAGCAGACGTGTGCTGACTAGCAACCCAAGGGTTCTTGATTGGTTGACTAGGTCATCCACTTCCTCCCAAAATGACATCTGACAACCCCAGCCAAGAGTCGGTGGGAACGTCAAAACCACAACCCTTAGTTCGGCATGGCCCGGGAGCGGGTCAGCGGCCCTCACCCGTCCTCAACCCGCCTCTGTCCCATCCGGTTCCATCAGCCAGAGATCTATGTGGTCTGGGCTCAGCGCCACTATATAGCGAGGATGAACAATTTGAGGAGGGCAGTCAGCAGCTACTTGGCAGCGAAGAAATGGGGCCAATATCCCCTGCTTCTTGCAGTAGGCAGCAAAGAATAGATGTGGAGAGTGGCATGGGAGTACATGTTGTGAGGGGTCAGCCTCTGCATACCAAGACCGATGATGAGGACAGCAGTGATGATGAAACACAAATCGATGATGATGTAGCCGACCGCACTTGGGAGCCGGGTGAGGCAAGGGCTTCATCATCTTCAGGAGAAGAGAGCGTCAGCTTGCGCGTCAGGCAGTGGCGCAGCCAGCAAGTGGGTTGTGTGGCCGTGAGTCAGCAGGTAGCAGCAATGTGAGGTCGGGAGCCAAGCGGCCACGGGTAAAAAACCCGCTTCTGAAAGGGCCAAGAAAGTAGCGGCACAGGGGCTCAGCGAGGCAGCGGCGCCAGTAGTCACTCAGTGTGGAGCGTTGGCGGTAAAATCCGATACTCGGCGGTGTGGCAGTTCTTTGCTAAGACACCGGAGGAGCCAAATATGGGTATATTTAGAATCTATGGGCAGAAAGTGAAGCGTGGCCAGGGAAACTAATGTTGGCACCACGGCCCTGCGTCAACACATGCAGCGATCACCATCCGGTGGCCTGGGGAAACGGGGTCAGATGTGGAGGTCCATCCTCCCGCCCAAAAACAGCAGCACCCCCATGGCACCGGCCATTGCAGAGTCCAGGCTCCACCACCTTGCAGAAGGGACTTTTTCTCTTTGACTCATCTCCCTGTCCAGATGCCCCTCTCCTCGTATCATGGCCCCAGCGTCGTTCAGCGAGGCGATTGCAAAGCGACAACGATGCTCCAACCGCCTAAGGTGCAGAAGTGCCGTGCGCCTGTCAAATTTGTTGGTACGCACCCTTTCCCCCTTTCAAATGGTGGACTCTGCCCCATTCAGAGAACTAATGGCTTGTGCCGACCCGAGTTGGGGGTTTCCAAGCCAAATTTTTTATTTTCCAAAAAGGCAGTACCATCACTTCAAAAATATGTAGAACAGATTTGGGGCCGTCCTTTGAACTTTCGGTTTGTTCCAAGGTTTGCTGGCAGGGCGACGTCTGGAGTGTAACTACGGTCGGGGCCCAGTACATGTCCTTTACGGCCCCACTGGGTGAATTGCTTCCACCCCGGGCACACCAACAATTGGACGGGGAGCCCCGTTTTTCCCTCCCGTTTCAAATGGGGGCTCCTGCGCCAATGTCGCCCCCTCCACCACAAGTACTGCTCCCCCACCACAATTCAAACCCCTGGCTTTCCTCGGCAAACGAAGTAAACCCAGGGGAGGAACTGCCCCGCGTCATGCAGCAAGAAATCATGTGGGGCCCTTTCTCCCGCCAATCAATCGGAACCATGGTGACGGGAAAGGAAGTAACTGGTGCCCGCGCTGCACCGGGGAGGGATGGTCCTCCCCCCTCATGGCGCCGGTTAATCTGGTTGTGAAAAGGTTCCTGAAGCTTCCACCGATCTTTCAGAAGATTCTGAAAATGGCCGGGAAACCGGCATGCATTTATCCATCCTACAAAGCCGGGAACACCCCCTCGAGTTGCAGCCGCAAAGGCCCTCCCCAACCCACACTCTGTTGGATGTTTCCCACCTTTGGGAAATTTCCAGCCTGCACGTTGGATGGACTGTTGAACGGGAAAAGGCCTTAACGATTTTTTTGATGATCCAGCGGCAGGATACTCCCTGTGTAACTTTGATGTAGCCGTGGCAGCTATGCGTGACACCTCCATTTGTTGAGGCCATTCGAGGAGGCCACGTTATTTGTCAGTCCCCAGGATAAGGGGTGAAAACGTATTCCACTGCTTTATGTCCTGGAAAAAAGATGCGAAAAATCTTCTGGGCAGGGGATGGGCGTGGGACTACATTCGCAGCCAATGATCTGTGGGGTGAAAAGGGGGAGGAGGAGGCATTGGAGCAGAAGCTTGTTTTGGTGAATGAGTGGATTTTCTACCCCCTGACAAAGGGGAGGAGCAGGAGCAGTGAAGGAGGGTTTGATGGGATAGGAAAAAGGGGGCAGATGCCGCAAGCACCCTGGCGTATACAGTGAGTGGGGAGGGACCCTCGGAGACTTGTGCAAAGGCCCGCAGCATGCTGATTTGCCTGGTATGACACCGAATAGTCAGCATCCGGCAGAGGGATTTACTTCTGGCTCTCCACCCCATTTTGGGCCCTCGCTACCGATCCAAAATGGGGGCCTTTTTTTCCCGCTATTGAGAGGGAGGAAAACTCAAAAACTATAGGGAAAAACCTCCATAGTCGTTGGGCGCTGCTAGTGGGCTGTCCCTCCTCGACAGGTCTGACGGGGGGGGTTTTTCAGCGCTCACGTACTACTGCCGTGGTGCTGGGGGGGAAAGGGGGGGGGTCGGGCAGTACCCGCTCCTCACAGAACCCAAGTCTGGAGTCACTGATGGAGCAGCTTCTTCACCCCCCCTAGGAGGGGGGCAGTGCCAGTACGCAGCAGCAGGACCCGGGGCAACTTGAACCAACAGGTGGTGGCCTACTTGGACGCACTCTGCCACCCCAGTTAGAAATCCGCTGGATCTGGGCAGCAAAAACTGGATGTGGACCGCAAATTGCAGAGTTTTCAGTGGAGAAGCTGTCTGCCCGGCGTAGTGTGGCTCAGATCGGTGTTAGTCGGCGGGGGCCTCGTTACCCCCAAGGAGAACCCGCTTGTCCACAGGAATTTTTGGAAAGATGACCTTTTCAAGATGAATCAGGCATGGGTCGGCCCGGATTTCCCCCACCAAAGCCCCTTAGGCGTCAGACTACATCAGTCTGCCCTCACCCAAAACGTGAGAAAAAGTCTGGGTTTAAACACCTGCCTCACCATATTATGATGCCGCCACCCACCTGATGCCACACAGCTGACGTTTCTCCAATCTGCCACCAACCATCTTTACCGGGACGGATTGCACCCAACTCCACACTTGTCTTGTGCCATTTTCTGATCATCTGTGCGTGGCTTTGGTGACCCCAAACTGGTCATTGTGCCACTCCTGACCTCATGCTGTTGTCCTGCCCCGTCACCTCCCTCTCTGTCATTGTGCCACTCTGTGGGCCCACTCCAGTTTTTTTCCAAAACCCCCGAAAGTCTTGTCCACTGCTGACCTCATGCTGCTGCTGCCGTCACCTCCACTCTCTTCATGTGCCCCTCTGTGGCCTACTGCTGTTTTTGCCACCCCCCAAAAGTGATTGTGCCCCTGTTAACCTCTGTTTTCTGCTGCCCTGACCTCCCCTCTCTGTCATTGTGCCATTTGTGGCCCCACTCCGTTTTTGCCACCTCCCGAATGTCATTGTGCCCTGTCTGACCCCATGTGCTGTGTGGCGCTTTCCGTGACCTCCACACTGTGTCATTGGCCCCTGTTGACCTCTGCTGCTGCCGCCCTCTCCCCCCTCTGTCATTGTGCCCTCTGTGGCCTATTCCTTTTTTTGCCACTCCAGAATGCGATTGTGCCACTTCTGACCTATGCTGCTGCCAACCGTCACCTCCACTCTCCGTCATTGTGCCCCTCTGTGGCCTATTGTTTTTCCCCCCTCCGAATGTATTTTGCCACTGTTAAAATATGTGCTGTGCTTTTGATGCCGTCAACTCCACACTGTGTCATTGTGCCACTGTCTGACCTCATGCTGCTGCCGCCGTCTCCTCCACTCTGTCATTGTGCCACTCCGTGGCCTATTCCTGTTTTTGCCACCTCCAGAATGTCATTGTGCCACTGTCTGACCTCATGCTGCTGTGGCTGCCGCCGTCACCTCCACACTCTGTCACTAATGTTGCCACCTGAGCTCTCAGCATGTTTTTTTCCAGCTTTCGCTGGCATGACTTTATCAGTACATTCCCACTTCAGTTTATTGGTCAGTTTTGCCCTCTTAAGTGCCCAGGGAATTTTATAGTGAAGCAATTCTAAGAGCGTCGGCAGTCATGTGCGTGTCATACTAAAACACAACTTTGTATGAAGACCAAACCAAGCTCCCTCTGCATATTTAAGCATGGCACAACGTTCTACAGCACCCTGCAGGCTCTGTGCAGCCTGGAAATAGCTGTTTTTTAACATGATTCGTCCCGAAGTAATTCGGAACGAAGTTATTTTTTGTCGGGAAATTCGGCGAAGTGAGCGAACCGAATTCGAGAAATTTGCCCATCTCTATGTATAATGCGCCTTAATGTATGAAAGTGGCTTTTGTGTGTTCATAAATGGTATGTAAAGTACTATGCGTTTCGCCTATGTGTTAGGCGCATTATGAAACTTAGGCGCATTAGTAATGCACCTAACATGCATAAAGGCTGTAGATAGGTTGAAAATAAGTCATTAGAATAGCATGCCAGTAAATAGAAACTACAAAACGTAATAAGGCTGTGCACATCTAAAATATACTTTGAAAAACGCAAGCATAGGTGCACACTGAAAGGCAATAGTATGCATCTAATACAAATAACAGTGGCACACTACAAACTAAATGAGACATAAAGGTATATAGGAATATTGGAAATGCATTACTGCTAAGGAAAATATGAAAACCTGGGACTCTTAGTTTACAGTTTTTGATCAAAGATTGTATTAAGTACACCTCCCAAAATGGTCAAGGGGATCCCAGAGCAGGTGAGTTCCTACACTGAACATGCTACCTCACTAGGAGTCAATTCAGACTGCAACTTCACAGGGAGTGATAGGAACTTGCAATTATATTTTAGATGTGCACAGCCTTATTACGTTTTGTAGTCTATTTGAGAAATGGCAATCTCATTGGCTTGCTGCACTCAGCTGCCACTTTTTAACCAGTGCAGGATAACCCAATTGCAAGTTCCTATCACTCCCTGTGAAGTTGCAGTCTGAATTGACGCCTAGTGAGGTAGCATGTTCAGTGTAGGGACTCACCTGCTCTGGGATCCCCTTGACGATTTTGGGGGTGTGAGCTTAATACAATCTTTGATCAAAAACTGTAAACTAAGAGTCCAGGTTTTCATATTTTCCTTAGCAGTAATGCATTTCCAATATTCCTATATACCTTTATGTTCATTTAGTTTTTAGTGTGCCACTGTTATTTGTATTAGATGTATGCTATTGCCTTTCAGTGTGCATCTATGCATGCGTTTTTCAAAGTATATTTTAGATGTGCACAGCCTTATTACGTTTTGTAGTCTATTTGAGAAATGGCAATCTCATTGGCTTGCTGCACTCAGCTACCTCTTTTTAACCAGTGCAGGATAACCCAATTGCAAGTTCCTATCACTCCCTGTGAAGTTGCAGTCTGAATTGACTCCTAGTGAGGTAGCATGTTCAGTGTAGGGACTCACCTGCTCTGGGATCCCCTTGACGTTTTGGGAGGTGAGCTTAATACAATCTTTGATCAAAAACTGTAAACTAAGAGTCCCAGGTTTTCATATTTTCCTTAGCAGTAATGCATTTCCAATATTCCTATATACCTTTATGTCTCATTTAGTTTTTAGTGTGCCACTGTTATTTGTATTAGTGAATAGAAACTATGATACTGATCTTGCCTGGTGGACCACAGGTCCCAGCCAGACCTGTGGTGTGCTAGATCTTGCTGTATGTAGAATAAAGGGTGAGAGCAGCAAAAATAAATTTCAAATTCAATGTTGTAAAATTAAAAATTAAAAAATCTGAACAACAACATCAGTGGGTTGTTTAATGTAAAATTATTTAATATTTTATTAAATTTAAATACATTTTATAGGAGATATTTTTATATTTTTGGATTATATATTTTATATTAATTTTATATGATAACATTTTTTATTACTTTTAAATATTTAAATTTTATATAGTTTGATAATAAACAGAAATCGCTTTTTATTATTGCACTGGTGTGCAAAGTTGAGAAATAATGGAATTTTTTTCCCTAACAGCAAATCTAGCTCCACTTCAACTCCTCAGGCTCAGGCAGACCACATTAAAATAGTCTGCCTGTTCGAACTGTAATGTGCCTAGTTTTGCCGACCCACCTTCATATGTGTCTAATATTATGAGTGTGGTGCAACACGCCTCCATAATGCCCCCAGAACACTGCTTCATGTTAGGCACATTAGAAAGTGTCGAGTTTTATGAACAATTCAACACATTCATAAAGCGCATTAGACATCGTATGCTGCTCACTTAGGCGCATTTTATGTCAGAAAAGAGTGAAAAACCAGATCATACATGTCTCCCTTTGTTTCTTACCAAGGTTTTTGGGAGGCAATATAAACAAAATACAGCAATCCTGGTAGTGTTTTTTTTATTTTTTACATCGGTCACTGTGTGGTAAAAATGACATGTCAACTTTACTCAGCAGGTCGATAATACAGCAATAACAAATTTACATATTCTTTATTTTCCTGCTTTTACACAATAAACACCTTTATTTAAAAGAAAAACACTTTCTTATATCGCCATATTCTGAGAGTCATAACAGGTTGAATTGACGTTTTTAATGATATAATTTTTGAGGGATATGACTTTTTGATCACCTTTTAATCTGTTTTTGGGAGACAAGATGAAGAGAAAATTAAGAAATCCTGTTAGTGTTTTTAATTATTATTTTTTACAGCAATCACCATGCAGTATATATGACATGTTAGTTTTGCTCCAAGTGTTGATACAATTAAAGTGATACCTTATTTATATACTTTTTTATGTTTTAGCACTTAAAAAAAGTGTTTTTATTGTGTAAAACAATGTTTATGCATCATCAGTGTTTTGTAATGGGGAAAGACGGTGTGTTATATTTTATTTGTTTATGTTAGGGTGCCTACCTCTGCCTACCAGTAATAGAGTGCAAAGAGGTATGGAGTGGGCTCAGGAGCTGAATTAATTACAAACAGAACTTGCCTTCAGCAATTGGACTGAAGATAACTTCAATCTCAGCCATTTTTCTACTTAGAAGCCATGTTAACTGCGGCATCTTAGCAGTTATACAGGGAGAGGGTGTCTCCTCCAACTTCCTGAATGACAATAGTCAGATAGGACACAGGGAATGTACAAAAAAGGTACAGACAAGCAGGATAAGAACCGAGGAGAGACAAAAAAAACAGAACAGAGCACGGGACACAGACAAACTGACATGAACAAAAGAAAGACATGCTTCAGGCCCAGAGTGTGTGGAGGAGCTGCCTAATAACCCCACAGATGGAAGGGGATAGGATGGTAAGCCCAGTCCAGCTGTACATAGTGGGGATAAGTACAAGCAGGGTGTGGCTGCACCTCTTTATAGACAGGAGAAGCTGAGCCAGCAATACAGTGTTATGTCCAAGCATAAAGTAAAGCCGCATAGCAAATGCAATAGATAGGTCGGCGCAAGCGACCGTGCAGATGGCGGCATGACAGAGGTCTACCAGGACTCCTTTTTTTATTACCCTATTACACCCTGTCAGAGACAGGGTGTAATGGGAGAGCTGATTATATATTATGGCCAGAACAAATCTCTGCTGGCACACATGCCAGGCTGGCCACTCGCTGCCTTCCTGCACTGTGACCCGGACGCCGTGCTAGGTCTCGGCGTCCCCGTCACTATTTTGGCAGGCTCCAGGTCTAACACAGTGGGAGTCGGGACCCGCCGCGGACCCTCAAAGCTGAAGGTGCGCGGGGGCCCCATGCGCTCAACTGGGCAGTGACGCGATGTAGTTAAATCATCGCGCCACTGCCTGTCCTCGGGCGCACAGCCATCATAGGCTGTGTGCCCGAGGAGCTGACAGAGGAGCCTGCCGCGCTGGGAAAGAAGAGGACAGAAGAGGAGCGCACTGGAAAGAAGTTAGGTGAGTATTTTATTCCATGTTGTTACTTTTATTTGTGCTGGCTGTATACTGGTATGGTGGGGAGAGTGCTGGCTGTATACTGGTATGGTGGGGAGAGTGCTGTCTGTATACTGGTATGGTGGGGAGAGTGCTGGCTGTATACTGGTATGGTGGGGAGAGTGCTGGCTATATACTGGTATGGTGGGGAGAGTGCTGGCTGTATACTGGTATGGTGGGGAGAGTGCTGGCTATATACTGGTATGGTGGGGAGAGTGCTGGCTATATACTGGCTGGTGGGGAGAGTGCTGGCTGTATACTGGTATGGTGGGGAGAGTGCTGGCTGTATACTGGTATGGTGGGGAGAGTGCTGGCTGTATACTGGTATGGTGGGGAGAGTGCTGGCTATATACAGGCATTGGGGAGTGCTGGCTGGCTATATACTGGCTGTGGGAAGTGCTGGCTGGCTATATACTGGCAGTAGGGAGTGCTGGCTGGTTATATACTGGTAGTTGCGCCTGCTGGCTGGCTATATACTGGTAGTGGGGAGTGCTGGCTGGCTATATACTGGCAGTGGGGAGTGCTGGCTGGCTACATACTGGCATTGGGGAGTGCTGGCTGGTTATATACTGGTAGTGGGGAGTGCTGGCTGGCTATATACTGGGATTGTGGAGTGCTGGCTGGCTATATTCTGGCAGTGGGGAGTGCTGGCTGGCTACATACTGGCAGTGGGGAGTGCTGGCTGGCTACATACTGGCAGTGGGGACTGCTGGCTGGTTATATACTGGCAGTGGGAGGGCTGGCTGGCTATATATTGGCAGTTGGGAGTGCTGGCTGGCTATATACTGGCTGTGGGGAGTGCTGGCTGGCTATATACTGGCTGTGGGGAGTGCTGGCTGGCTATATACTGGCTGTGGGGAGTGCTGGCTGGCTATATACTGGCTGTGGGGAGAGTGCTGGCTATATACTGCCTGTGGGGAGTGCTGGCTATCTGTATACTGCCTGAGTGGAGCTATCTGTATACTGCCTGAAGAGAGCTATCTACTGCCTTAATGGGGCTATCTACTGTCTGTGGAGAGCTGTATACTGTCTGTACGAGCTATATACTGCCTGAAGGGGGACATCTACTGCCTGTGGGGACCTATCTATATACATATCTGCCTGAGGGGACATATATCTATATACCTGCCTAATTGAGGGGACCTATACACCTACCTAACTGAGGGGACATATACCTTTAAGTAAGGAGTTGCTGGAAAAGTGAGGATTCTAAGTTATTTGTGTCTAAATCTGCAGGGATGAGTGTTGGTCGGGAGAAGTCAGCATGATGGTGTGGACCGGATGGAGAAGAAAAGGGAATACGAACGACTCATTGGAGAAATGTCACCTGTGAGTCACTAAATGTGCCTGAATTGTAACCTCTTATATGTGTGCCAAGAATAATGGTTTATATTCAGTAATGGTGTGGCGGCATTATTTAGTCAATTTGTGGTGGTGATATGTGGCGTTATTATTCAGTCACTATGTGATGGTGATATGTGGTCGTGGTGTGGTATTAATCAGTCGACTGTCTGCTGAGCACCTGTGTACACTGCTATCTACAACAATATGGTCACTGTATAGTGGAAATATGGCAGAGGGATGGGCTAAGCGGCCGTCACATCCCTCATATTAATTGTTGTGCGGCCCTGCTTCCCAGCATCACCTCCCAGTATTTTTTGGTCGCAGTTTTGGCACTCGGTCTCAAAAAGGTTCGCCATCACTGATATAAGGTATAATTAGACTTATCAGGAAGACTATTGATGTCTTTAAATATAGTATGATGTTTTATGAGGTGTAGGAAAGGGGGTATTGCTCCTCATTCCTATTCAAGTAAATAGACCTACTCTGCAATACTGAACATGATCCATGGACAGGAGTCATTTTTTCTAATCCTGGACTGCCCCTTTAACAATCTTTTGCTAAGCATTTTGCCAGTATGCAAGCCACGAATAATGAGTTGTCATATGAGTATGTATGTAAGAATGCATTAATAAAATATTAATAATAACTGTAAAGCTGTTAGACAGCATATGTTATATAGCGCTACATGGTTGTATGTAACTAGAAAGTCTCTAAATGTATGTTATGTTGATGCTTCACTGCTAGGCACAGAACATTGCACAGGATAATTGCAAAAATGATAGAAAAAACTGTAAGAATTACATTCAACTTGACTGGTTTATCATATACTGTAGTTCCTGGTGGCGCTCTCTTTCCTGTACCTAGCTATGGCCGGATATCTATTTAATCTTCCTAACACCAGCACAACATATTGTAATATAGGTCATAAATAGACTAAAAAGGTTTGAAGAAAAGTATACGATGTTGCTTTTGTAACAATTTATAATAAAAGAACATTTGCAAGAGTTCATGTGCGGTTGATTATATTAGATTGGATATAGTTGACTGGGACAGTAATGAGCAACCATGTCCAATATGTTTTTTCTCATGGTTTCATATTGCATTAGCCCTCTCCCCCTTTTCATCTTCATTATGTTGAGCACAATATAATGTAATTGGTAATCACATTTATCTTCTATATTTATGAGTGATTGGAATATCAAGCTTTTCAGGGAGTCATTACTCCCTGAAAAGAGCTGTTGTACTGCAGGTAAAGATTGGTATTGATAGGAGCATGGGAGGTGAAGAATCTTTAATTTTATTTGCATGAGTATATTCATATGCAGCAGATTTGTGGCAAAATTTCTGTTACTAAAGCCTCTTTCACACAAAGTTTTTATGTGAGTTTTTTTAGTTTTTTAAAAAAAAGCCTTTTTATGCATTACTGCAAAAAAATAGGCCTCGTTTATGAAAACAGTATAAAGACTGATGCCAATAGCAACCAATCTCAGCTCAGCTTTTTTTTTCTTTTAGGGCTCTAGGAATATGAAAGCTGAGCTCTGATTGGTTGTTATGGGCAACAAAGACAGACATAATATCAGATAATTTTCGTCAATGAAGACCAGTGTTTAAGTTCATATATATTTTAGGAGCATTTCTCCCATAAAAAATCTTGTGTCTGTAAATCATGTGATTTAATGTAGAATCACATGATTTGTAATGTGAAACAATGTAAAAAAAAAATGCAGCAAAAAAACACATCACACTTTTACATATCCTAATTTTAAGCAGGAAAAATTATAGAAGCCAGTAACCCAAAAAAACATACCCAAAGAAAAAAGCAAAGGCCCACATTTACTAATGGGGTTACACCGGAAAAAAATAGTAAATTAAGCCCCCCTAAAATCCTGATAAAAACAAACAAAAAACTCCACTAGCCTTAATTTAGGATTAGGCTAATTTTTTTTCTAATGATTTTCTCCAAAATTCAATTTAGGCGGAATCATATCAAATTGATCAGATTCAGCACTCCCGCTCTGACGGCACTCCTGGTGCAGAATTACTTCTGGTTACCATTACATAGAGCCTATGTTATGTTATGTTATGGTAACTAGAAGCGAAGTAGGATATAATGTCAAACTCAGTGACACTGCATTTGAGGCACTGCCGGACCAAGAGTGCTAAACTCTAAATCCCCTTATAAAACCCAGTAATCTTATTAGGGTTAGGGATAGGCATAAAGTTACAGAAAAAAATTCCAAACCCAATTTTTTTTCTACAACTTCAGTCAAAGAAGTGTTAAACTGAACAGGGTCCTATACAAGCAACACTAGTTACAACAAAACATGAAAATATCGGGATTTCCATAAGTCCATTAAACAGCAGTAAGGCATTTTGATCATCACACTGATTTACCAAATATGGTCAATTTTATTTATTTTTATTTATTTTTTAAGAGTAAATCCATTTTTAAAGACCTAGTGACTCCTCGGGGGATTGGCTGGAAAGCTCTCAGTCTTCCGACCTGCAATAGGAATTTGCATTGCTTGTTCATAAAACCATCTTGGTCTAGAAATACATTCTTCTAAATAAAGTTTGGTAAACTTTGTGTTTGGTTGAAAAAATTTTTAATATACAAGTTAAAACATACCATTGAAAAAGAAAAAGAAAAAGTGGATAGACGCTCACCAGGGTCTCCTGCAGCTTGAGGTTCAACCACTGATCCTTCCACACACGGTGCTACGGAAATGGGTGTCCGGCTGGAGACGCCCGATGATGATAGGTATGATGAAACAGGGCTTGTTCCGGCACTCGGGCTCCAGATATAATCCAAATATAATCCAAATAGGAAAAACGCACTTTATTGAGGTAGTTAAAAACAAATAAAAAATACATAGCCACAAACTTTACGCGTTTCGAGCCACCATCCTGTCAACTTGACAAATATACGAAGTATGAGGATGGTCTGAAACAATTCATTATTATGGTTACCGAATTTCTTTTAGAACATAATTACTTTCAGTTTGAACAAAAAAAATTTTCTTCAAATCCAGGGATGCCCCATGGGCTCCTGCTTCTCCCCATCATTGGCCAATATATTTGTGTCATGGTGGGAGGAGAAGTACATTTATTCGGTTAATAATGTTTTTGCAGAAGACATTTTTCTATACTCCAGGATCATAAAATGATACCTTACTGATATGGCAGGGATCACCCACTTCAATCCCTAAATTTTTGGGAGTATATAAATAACAACCAGGAGAATCTCAAATTTACATATGAGCTTCAGGAGAAATACCATCACTTTTTTGGATTAAAATTAACAGAAGATTTTGGTTAGTGGTAAGATTCATTCTTGTTCCTATAGAAAACCTATTTCGGTGCAATGGTTTGTTTGTTTTGCTTCCAGCTGTCATCCTAGGCAAAATCATAAATAATTTGCCCGTTGGCGAGTTTGTTAGGGCTAAGAGGAACTGCAGCAGAGTGGAGGATCAAGAAAGGGAGACACTAGCCATTTCACATAGGTTGAAAGAGAGGGAATATAAGCCTTGGCTTATACATAAGCTGTAATAAAGTTAAGGATAGGGAAAGGACATCCCTCCTACACAGCTCTAAAAATTCTGCTACCATACAACACAAACATTCCCTTTTCTTCATCACTCAATTTAGTTGCCAATATGAACAGGCCCAAAAATATATTACGAAATATCTGCCGATACTTAAAGTAGATCCTATTTTAAGGACGATACTTAAGGATTGGTGCAAATTGTTGCATCTAGACCACGAACTATTGGTAATGTGGTAATCCCCTAGCCTCTTTGTTTTCTGCCAATAAAACAACGTAAGCCTCGATGGCTAGACTTCACTGGTTCTTTTAAATGTGGCACGAGTAGGTGCAGTGTGTGCAAGTATATGGTTAAGAGTAAAAAACTTCACCTCTTTTAGCTACAGGTAAAATTTTATCCTATCAATAGTTTCCTAAATTTTGTCACACCACATACGTTGTCTATATGATAGGGTGTGAACATTGCAATTTGCAATACTTTGGGTTTTGACTACGAGATTTTTTGCACATTAGAATCAGGGAACGTCCATGACATAAAACATCCGATTTTAAAGAATCTTTCTTGGGAGCTGCCAGGCATTTTTTAAAGGGGGCACACCAAGTAGTTTTGGATTTCTTCAGAGTCAGAGCATTAAGAGGGTTAATAGACCCCACGGGGGGTGATTGGAGGAGATTTCTTACCAATCGTGAGGCATACTGGATCCTCACCCTCGACACACGTTATCCGCAGGACTCAATTATAGATCGGAAACTTTTGTATTTATACAGTCCTCTTCTCAATTTTTCTTTGTTTGATGTAGTATTATATTTGTTTTTTTCTTTTTAGATATGTTATTTTTCCATGTCATATATTGTTCAAACACACGTTTGATATTTTTGATATGTTACAAGGGGTTTAAATTTTTAGGTGCAGTTTTTTTTTTTTTTGTGTCTCCTGGAGGGGTATTAAAGAAAGGTTTTCCTCATAGCTCTATGCATGTTACGATTAAGAGCCCTGATGGTGGCTCGAAACACTAAAGTTTGTGGGTATGTATTTTTAATTTGTTTTTTAACTACCTCAATAAAGTGCGTTTTTCCTATTTGGATTATATTTGGATTATATCTGGAGCACGAGTGCCGGAACAAGCCCTGTTTCATCATACCTAAAACATACCATTGCATGCTTCTGAAAATATTCTTAGGCTCTTTTGGTATTCTGTCACAAGTGTCCATTTTCCCATTCCCTCCTCTGTGGTAGATTGTAAGCTCTTGTGGGAAGGGTCTCCTCTCCTTCTGTATCATTTTCTTGTTTAGTGTTAATATTGTATTTTCCTGACCTCATGCTATGTATTCAAACCCCTTTGGTTGTACAGCACCCTTGAATTACTGGAGCTCTAAAATAAATAATAATTTTCTATATCCTTTGGGAAAGATCTAGGTCTATACAGTAGATGTACCCATTGTTATTTTGGCCTTTGTTTGAGTTGTGTACCTTTTGAGTTTGCATTTACTTGCTGTATGGAATAATGCTGTCCAATGTTTATTAACATAGCTGCATATAGCTGCATAACAAAGCTGCATATAGTAGCAAAGAGTATATTTTTTTTCATTGTATATGGCTGTATATACTTTTTTTCACAGTATCCAGCTCTATAGAACTGCATACCATGTGTTTTTTTTTTAAATGGGAGTCTATGCAGAAACGGTTATAAGTAGAGATGGGCGAATTTCTCAAAAATTCGGTTCGCCAGATCCACCAAAAATCGTTTTGACCCAAATTTGTTTGCGGCAAATCGTGTTAAAAACAGCTATTTTCTGCCTGCGGAGAGCCTACATGCTGTTGTAGAAAATTGTGCCATGCTGAAATATGCATAGGGAGCATGGTTTGGTATTGAAACAATGCTGTGTTTTGGTATGACACATAGATGATAGGCGCAGCTCTTAGAATCACTTAACACTTCACTTCTCTGGGCAGTTACGGGGGCAAAACTGACCAAATAACTAAAGTGGGAACACAGCCTGACAAGGTAATGTCAGCATCAGCTGGTAAGATCCGAGCTGAGGGCCAAGATCCTACTATAGCTTCAAAGAGCGCACTCCCTTTACACCATCATGAGATGATTCCACAGATTATGACAGAATCTGCTCTGTTAAATGCTGATACATGTAGAGTCCCCCCTACCCCACCCCCAAAAGGGGGAGAGGTTGTCAGCAGTAATTTTGCATTGACGTCACTTATTTTGCCCTTCCTTTGATCCATCAGTGTCCGCTTTCAATCGGTCAATAATCCATCAGTATTGCTAAAGCCAAAAACAAACAGGACTTGATCCAAAACAGGGATGACCAGTCAATGGGATATTTGCATGTCTTCTGTGTTCCACTCCTGCTTTTGGCTACCTAATCATCAGACAATTCTGATGCAAACAATCCTATAGAATGAATGAAATGTAATTCAGGGGTCTATGGGACAGAAATACACACCCTGTATTTGACTCAAATAACCCCACATTAAAGAGCATAAATTGACCCTTGGGTATAAAATAAAATACCCTACAGAATGAATGAGATGGAATTCAGGTGTGTATGGGGCAGAAATACAAACCCTGTATTTGACTCAAATTACCTAACAAATAGAGGATAAACTGACTCTTGGGGAATTGATTGAAATATCTCAAAATTAGAACAGCTAGTTCAGGAACAGGTGTGTATATGACACACACTTGTGAAGGTCTTTCACCCCAGTAGCTCAAAAAATGGATTTATTTTGCACATAGTGCAATATAGTGCTGCAGCAGCCAGATGCTGGTCGACAGGAGACACACTGACAAGTGGCAGAATTTAAGATGGCATCCGTATTTAAAGGGCTGTGACGTCACAGAAGCCCGCTGGCTGCTGATTGGCTGCATGTCTGCACATGTCAATGAGGGTGTTCCTTTTTTCCTTGAATAGTTCTCTGCCCCATGTCACGCCATGTGCTCGCGGCCATTTTAGCTACGTCACCGCGAATCGCCATGAACCTCGCCTTCGACCAAAATCGAATTTTCCCTTAAATTCTAAACGAATTACAATTCGTTAGAGTCGATTCGCCCAGCCCTTAAAGGTATACATTGGGGAGCCAGAAACACTGCAAAGCACAAGGGGTGACATGGTATGAATCCTGGCGCTCACAGGCCAGTTCTAAATAGCTTTAAGGTAGTGTAGAATGCGCCAGAATGTATGAACTTGTTCTTCTGCAGTTCATACATACAGGGGCAGTGTAGTACCAATACGACAAGTCTGACTCAGACAGACCACCTTTAACTTGGTCTGGCTGTTCTAACTGTTCTGCGCCTAGATTTGGCATCAAACATTAATAAATGTGTCTACTTCTAAGAATGTGCGACACCCCAGAACGCTTCAAATCTTTGGCGCACTAAAAAGTGTCTTTGGCACATTACAAAGGGACTTATTGCACCAAAGTTTGGAGTGCACCTGTTCATACATTCTTTTTGGCTTTAAGTACACCAGAAAACTGGCACCGCCCCATACATGTCACCCAATGTGTAAATGACCTGCATGTCAGCAATGCCTAGGGGCAACATGTACGTTATGCTACATTTTATACTTTCCTAATGCCTATTTTTTTTATATTCTCTATATATGAAAACGACTAATGTGTCTGACAATTACTTTTATTAATTCCCAACGTTATAGCAATATGATGACAAAAAAACTTAAGTATCATTCTGTCCTGACTGGCCAATAAATAGTTCATAGATACTGGAAGACAGATATATAACATTTGTATTCAGATGAGAATCTCAACATGTCCATTCTAGTGACTATGTCTTCCCAGTTACTATTGCTTCCCAATCTGTTCTGCTTCTCATTCTACCAAGTGAGGACTGTAATATACAGTATATGTATATTTATTACTGTTTGCTGATGACGAGAGAATGAGGGAATAGAATAGAGCTTGGAGACTCATTTCTTTATTCCAATATTTTGCGAAGTGCACCAGGTTGAAAAGAGTCTCGAAAGACAGCTGAGACTTCCTATTAATTAACCTTCCAGATAGAAAAAAAGGAATCAGCTTTCTTTGCTGCATCTTTGTTCATTCTATCCACCTGCAAAATATATTCATTCTATCAGTAGTGGTTAAATCAGAGAATATTTCTGCCGTATTTAGAGCGAATTGATTCTAACGAAGTGGAATTCGTTTAGAATTTCCCAGGAAAAACCCTTCGGTTTCGGAACGAAGTCGAATTTTGGGGGTCCCTTTGGGGGGTGAACGAAGTTTTGTTTTTGGATTGATAAAAGGCTGCGAGCACGGGGCGCTAAAATGGGGAAAAGCATTTCTGGGAGGAAGAAGGGCATAGCCTGAAATACTTTGTGCAGGATGAACCCAATCAGAAAACCGGCCCCGGGGGATTCGGACTAAACCGCCTAAATAAGCCCGGGCGCGACGCCCCGGGGAGCTCAAAACCCTTCTCACGGGTGCCCCTGGGGAAAGGGCGCCACCCCCTTATTACCCCCCCTCTTAATAAAGAATTGATTTTTATATAGCAAATTTCTTTGGGGTTTTGTTCCAGCTTGTCTCAGAAACTGTTCTTTTAAATTTGTTCTTTTTCCAAATTTTTTTGGGGTATTGGATCTGAAATCCATGTGCGTCCACTGCAGCGAAATATACAAAAAAATTTCCAAAGTGGGATCAAACCCAATTTAACCTTTTTTTGGGAAAATTAAATTTAAAAAAACAGCGTTTTCCCAATACAAATCCCACTTAAATTTTTTGGGTAAATTTCTATTTGCCCCAATTTCCCAATCCGGGGGTTTTAATTAACCCTTTTGTTTTGGGGTGTGTGCCGGGCCCAAGAAACGCCCTTTTTCAACTGCCAAAAAAAATTTCTTTTTTCCTTTGACCCTAATTCCAAGCAAAGGTTAATTACAACTGAAAATTTTTGTTGTTGGGGCCCGTAAAAAACACGAAATTGAAAACACCCCCCCTTTAACCAAGCTACTTTTTTGTGCTGCCCAATTCTTTGGCGAAATTTACACCCCCAGGGGTTTAATTAAGCTTTGTTTTGCCGGGGTCCTGCCCCCAAAGGGGTTTTTTTTCAACCCCCAAAATTATAAACATTTTCCTGTACCCTTTAATTCCCAAAAAAAGGTTTTAATATTACAACTGTATCTCTTGTTGTGTGGCATAAAAAACTGGGAAAATTGTAACACCACAAAGTTACTTTTGGGGCGGCTAAAATTTTTTGGGGCCCCAATTTACATCCAGGGGTTAATTAAGCGTTTTTTTGCTTTTTCCCCTTACATAAATAAACCGTCTTTTTTCACGCCAAAAATATAAATTTTTTTTTTTTTCCTGTATTTAATTCCAAGAAAAGGGTTTAATTACAACTGAAATCTCTTGTTGGGGTGGAATAAAAACACGAAATTTGAAACCCACGCAAAAAAGAAATTTTTTTTGTCCCGCCCCAATTCTATTGCGAAATTTACATCCGGGGGTTTAAATTTAAACTTTTTTGCTGGTGTGCTGACAAAAAAAAACCGCCCCTTTTCAACCCCAAAATATATCCCATTTTTCCTGTACCTTAATTCATGCCCCGAAAGGGCCCAAATTAAGCCTGTTTGTGCTTTTACATTTTAAAACCACAGTTTTTTTAAAAACGACACATACAAGAAAATTTTTCCTGGCCTTTATACCCCAAGGGGTTTCCCCAAGTTTTTTTATTTGGGTTCAGGGGGAGTCAAAAAAACAGGGGGGAAATTTTTATCAATACGATATCAACCCCAAACAGTGTCTGTACTTTTTTAAAGAACAAACAGAAATTGTCAGACAGAGAGGTGGAAGGCTCTGCACCCGCAGGGCAGTGGAAAAACCCCCAATTTCCTGGAACGGGCCCCCAGGTCAAAAGCACAGAAAGGGAAAAATGTCGCACGGGGGTTCACTCCGGTGAGGCCAAACTGCCCTGTCAACAAACCCCCCCGTGTGTTTTTCAGAACCCCAAGGGGTTTTTTTGAATGGTTACTAGGTAAATTTCTTTCCTCCCGGGATGAATCTGCCAACCCCAGCCAAGAGGGGGGTTTGGGAACCTCAAAAAAAACCTTTATTTCATGTGCCCGAGCGGGTAAAGGGGCCCTCACCTGTCCTCCCCCCCTCACCCGGGCTCCCTCGGGCCAGAGTTTAACTATTTGTTCGGGGGTCAGCGCCACAAATTAAACCGAGGATGAACAATTTGAGGAGGGCAAAAAAGCAGCTACTTGGCAGCAAAAAAAATGGGGCCAATACCCCTCCCTTCTTGCATAGGAGGCAAAGTATAGATGGGAAAAGGGGGCAGGGGAGGTCATGTTGTTAGAGGTCAGCCCGGCTTTCCAAGCCCGGGGGTTTAGGAACCCATGAGGGTTAAAACCCCACAATAGTTGATTTTTACCCCGGCCCGCCTTGGGGGGCCGGGTTTGGGCAAGGGCTTCATCATCGTCGGGTTAAGTTTGGCGTCAGTTGCGCGTCAGGCACCCAGGGGCGGGCCAGCACGGGGGGCATGTGGCCGTGAGTAAAGCAGGAAAGCAGCATTGTAGGCTTGACCCAAAGGGGGAGGGGGTAAAAAAACCCCCCCCTTCCCGCAGGTCCAAAAAAGTAGCGGCACGGGGGCTCAGAAAAGAGGCGGCGGCATTAGTCCCCCAAAGTGCGGACCCTTTGGCGGAAAAAATCCTTACTCGGCGGTGGGGCATTTCCCTTTGCTAAACACCGGGGGAGCCGAAAAGGGTATATGTAAAAATCTGAAAGCAGAAATAAAAGCGTGGCCCGGGGAGCTAACGGGGGCCCCAAAGGCCCTGCGTCAACACAGCAGCGTCACCATCGGGGGGGCCTGGGAGAAAACGGGGCCAGATGGGGTTTTGGTCCATCCTCCCGCCGCCAGCAACAGCAGCAGCACAGCCCCCGTGGCCCCGCTTTTCCCAATTGCAGCCAGTAAAGGGGCCTTAAACCACCTCTGCAAAAGGGAAATTGTTTCTTTTTGGGACATAAATCTCCTGGTCCAGTTCCTGCTCCTCGCTACTCATGGCCCCGGGCATCGTTCAGCGAGGCAAATGAAAAGGGAGACAACAGTATGCTCCCAACCTTCCTAAGGGCAGCGGGCTGACCTTTGCTCCTGCCCCAAGTTTTTTTGGTTTTGCAGCCCCCCTTTTTTCCAAATGGTGGACTCTGAAAACCTTTCAAAAAACAATTTGGCTTTGCCGAGCCGAGAGGGGAAGGAGTTCCAACCCGTAATTTTTTTTCCCAAAAAAAAGGCAGTCCCAGCACTTCAAAAATATTTTAAGAAACAGAAGTGGGTCAGTCCTTGAGTTTTACCCGGTTTTTTCCCAAAGGGGAAAGGGCGCGCAGACTTTTCTGGAGCTGTAACAAAGGTCAGGGCCAGTACATGTCCTTTAGGGCCCACGGGGTGAATGTGTTCCCCACCCGGGCACACCAACAATTTGGGAAAAGGGAGACGCCGCTTTCCCCTCCACGTTGTAAAACCCTGTTTGCACCTGCCCCAAATGCCCGGCCCTCCCCCCCTCCCCAACCACCACCATCTCACCTCCAAAATTTAAATGCCCCCATCAAAACCACTGTGAAAGGGCACAGCGGTTTTGCCCAAGAAAGTTTACACCGGGCTTGCCTCAGCAAAACGAAGTCACACGGGGGAGGAACTGTCCGCGTAAGAAAGAAAGAAATCGATGGTGGCTTTTTCTCCGGGGCCAATTTGCAAATCGGAAACCCTTTGAGGGGCCAAGGGGGAAAAAATGCCCGCGCTGCACCGAGGAGGGATGCCCATCCGCCCTGCATGGCGCACGTTTTTTCAATCTGGTTGTGAAAAGGCCCCTGAAGTCTCCCCCCGATCTTAAAACATTCTGAAAAGGGCCCGGGAAACGGTGAAAGGCAATTTACCCAAATTCTTTCCAAACCCAAAGGAAACACCCCCTGAGTTGCTGGGGCAAAACGGCCTCCCCCAACAAACCTGATATGCGATTTTTCCACCCGCGGGGAATTTAAAGGCCTGCCCCCCTTTTTGGGTCCGATTTGTAGGAACGGGAAAAAACCCATTAACGTTTTTTGTTTTGATCCGGGCAGAAAGAAGTATTTCCCTGTGTAACTTTGATGTAAACCAGTGCAGCTCATGCGGGGACCCCTTTTGCCGTTTGTTGGGGCCCAAATTGAGGGGGGGTAAAGTTTTTTTGTCAGTCCCGGGATTTTCCCAGGATGAATAAGGGCTTCCCCAATGTTTATTGCCGGGAAACAGAGGGTAAAAAATCTCTGGACAGGGACTGGAGTTTGGTGGCGACTACATCCGTGGCCAAAGGGAGCCCGGGTTTTGGGGACTGAAATGGAGGAGAAGGAGGAGGACTTGGAGAAAGAAGAATTGTCTGGTGAAATGAGTGGATTTTTTTCCCGTGACAAAAGGGGAGGGCAGGAGAAGCGGAGGAGGTGGATGGAGATGAGGAAGCGGGCAGATACCCCCAAGCCCCGTGGCGGGATAAACGGGAAATGGAGGTAGGGCCCCCCTCGGCTTCACTTTGGGGAGAGGGCCCCGCAGCATTCTTATTTGCCTGGCTAGTGGGGGGCCCAAAATAGTCAGCATCCGGCAGAGGGATGGGCTTTGGCTCTCCACCCTATTGGACCCCCGCCGGTCCAAAATGGGAGCCTTTTTTTTTCCCAGCTATTGAGAGGGGGTCAAACTCAAATACTATAGGGAAATTTCCCCCGTAATCAGGTTTGGCCCCCTGCTATGTTTCGGCATCGTCCCTCCTCTGACAGGTCTGAAATTGGGGGGGTTTTCCCGCGCTCACTTAATACTGCCCGCGGGTTTTTTGGGGGGAAAGGGGGGGTTTAAAGGGGCAGTACTTAAACTCCAAACAGTAGTAACCCAAAAATTGGAGTCACTGAAGGGGCAGCTTCCTTTACCCCCTATTTAGGAGGGGAGTGCCCGCACAGGGAGAGCAGGAAACCCGGGGCAGTCCCTGAACCAAAAGGTTTTTGGCCCCACTTGGGCAGCACTCTGCCACCCCAGTTAGAAGGGCCGCGGAATACTTTTGGTTTGTGGCCCCCAAAATTTGGGCCAAATTTGCAGTGGAAAGTGTCCTGCCCCCCCATTGTGTGGCATTTAGAGCGGGTTTTCATTGGGGGCGGGGGGCCATTTTTACCCCAAGGAAAAACCCCTTGTCCATGGGGAAATGGGAACGGGCTGACCTTTGTCAAGATTGGAAAACAGGCGGGGGGTTTGGGGCCCGGGTTTCCCCACACCAATGCCTTAGCCCTCCCGTCTTTGGGTTTTTAAACTACCCGCCTCAGCCCCTATTCTGATGCCGCCACCCGCCCTGATGCCACCCCATCTGGAAGTTTCTCCATCTTCCTACCACCATTTTAAAACCGGGGCTGGTTTTTGCCCCCCACCTCAACACTCTGTCATTGTCCCCTCTAAGACCTCATGCTGCTGCTGCCCGTTTTATTTTTGCTTTTAATCCACACTGTGTCCCTTTTGCCACTGTCTGACCTCAAGCTGCTTTTTTGTGGCTTTCTGCCGGCCCTCCACACTGGTCATTGTGCCACTGCCTGACCTCGTGTGCTGCCCCCGTGACCTCCGCTCTCCCGTCCCTTGTGCCCCCTCTGGGGCTTCCTCCTTTTTTTTGCCACCCCAGAAAATCATTTTTGGCCCCCTTTTTCTGAAACCCCATGCTGCTGCTGTGACTCCCTGCCCGTGCCCTCCCCACGTTTTCATTGTGCCACTTTCCTGAAACCCCATTATGTGCCACCGTGACCTCCGCTTCAGTCATTGTGCCATTTTGTGGCTTCCCCCTGTTTTGGGCCCCCTTTCCCGAATGTCATTGTGCCACTGCCGACCTCTTACTGCGCCGCTGGACCCCCAACTGTTTGATTGTGCCCCTTTTGTGGCCTAATACTGTTTTGCCGCCTCCAGAAAAGTCATTGTTCCATGTTCCCGAAACCAATAAATGCTTTCCGGGCCGGGGAAACCTCCCACACTGTGTGATTGTGCCACTCTGTGGCCCCCAATACTGTTTTGCCCCCTCCCGAATTAATTTTGCCACTGCCTGACCCAATTTTGCTGGGCCCTCGGACCTCCCACTGTGTGATTGTGCCCCTCTGTGGCCTATTTCTGTTTTGCCCCCCCAAAAAGTTTATTGTGCCACCCGCCTGATCTCATGCTGTAGCTGTCGTGGGCCTCCACCCCTGTGTGAAATTTTCCCCTCTGGGGGGCCTAATTTCTGTTTTTCCACCCCCAGGAAAAGCAAATTTTGGCCCACTGCCTGATCTCATACGCTGTGGCTGGGCCCCCGTCACCTCCCCCACTCTGTCACTTTAAAGTTTCCACCCCCCACTACATCCGGGTTTTTTTTTCCAGCTTTCGCTGGGATGGGCTTTATCAGGGTAAAATTCCCCTGCTTGAGTTTTTTGGTCTTTTTTTCCCTATTTAAGGTTTTCCCCCGGGGGAAATTTTTAAGTGAAGCGATTCTAAGAGCGGGGGCGTCAACAGCGTTTTCATACAAAAACACAAAAATTTTTAGAAGCCAAACCCCCGCTCCCTCTTCATAATTTTAAACATTGGGACAAAAGTTCTACACACCCGCGGCTCGTGCGGGGAGGAAAAAGCCCGCCCTTTTTAAAAAAATTTTGTGCCCAAGTAAAATTTGGGGCCCGAATTTAAATTTGGCGGAAAAAATTGGGGAAATGACCGGAAAAAAGAATTTTTTAGGGAAAATTGCCCATCTCTAGCCCTTTTGTACCCCCCAAACCTTTGCTATTTTCTAGGGTTTCCTAAAAAAATACAGTTTCAGTAAAAAAATTTTTTTGGAAAATTATTGGGTTTTTGTAAACACTTCAGTTATTTAAAAAATCAGGAAATTTTTCTTTGTGGATTGGATCGCCCCGAAGGTTCCCAGCAACTTTTATTGGATAATATATATTATCATAAAAGGGAAATAAATTTTACACATCAAAAACAAGAATGGTGCCTATTACCCCGGGGAAACCCATGTGTTTTGTCTAAAGACTATTTGCGTCCCCTTAGGCCTGATTATAAAAAGGGTTTCAATTTAAAATTTAAAAAGCAGTTTTTCTATTCCCAAGCCATTTTTTTTTTGTATTAGTGGGGTTTCCTTACATTAAGGGTGCAGTTTCCCCCTTTCTTATTAATTTTTTAGGGCCACATATATAGAGTTGCAATCTGTGCCCATCTTTAGACTTCCTTCATTCGGGTGTATATCCGCCAGTAATACATAATGGATGTCACTTTTTTATCCAGGATGCTGCTTCCTTTACTAGCTCTCATATACAATTACAAATTTATTTCCCTTTTTGGCCCTTTTGGTTTCCCCCTTTCCCCAGCCCAAAAAGGGGTCTCCCCATCCCAAGCTCTGACAGACAATGACCTCTCCCTCCTTTGTTTTCTTCGACCACAGTTTGCTGTGAGTTTTTCTCCCCTCTTATGCACTGATATATAGGATGTGTGATTTGCCCCACTCAAATTTGTATTCTCTGCTCCCTTTCTACCTTCTAATACTGTACAGTCGCCGCACTGTGATTTGTACAACCTTCTCACCCTCGTTTCTGGTATGTCTAAGGCTCTGTTTACATTTCAGTTTTTTACCTGACTGCATAAAAAGGAAAACCATGTTAGAGAAAAGGTAGGTGTTTCCTGTTAGCCAATCATCCCCGCTATGTGACACAATCATAGGTTGCCTATAGGTTCTTTTGAAGAAAGACTCTAAGTCAGTGATATTAGATGGTGTATTTATAGAAAAGGTTGCTGCCCAGGATCCAGGTATGTTGGGATCCCGATTGCTCATAAGGGAGGCTTTTTGGGATCGACAAGCTGGAGTCCCTAACAGACTAAATAGAGTTTTTAGTCTAAGGTCTTTTTTGTAAAATGGCTATTGGTATTGAATGTGTTAAAAATAAGGATCACATGATTAGTCATTGGGCCCAAGTATAAAAGGTTCAGGTCAAAAATACTTTGTTTCCCATATAACCAATCAGAGAGCCTTTTTTTTTTTCAGCGCACTAATTAAATGAGAGGGGACTTGATTGGTTTTCAAGGGGGAACAAAGTGAGTTTTGACCTAGAACTTTTTTATACATTTAAAAAGGGGAATGTCACTTAATTTCATGCCCCGGGAAGAATGGAACTTCTGAAACATCCAAACTTGCAAACCCTCAGCCCACTACTGACATGCAGATGGCTCAATTCCAAATCCATTAGTTTATGACCATCTGTGAAACAAATGGTATTGCATTGGGGAAAATAAGTATTTGTTCATGGGGATTTGAAGTTTCCTACCTACAAAGAATGGAGAGGTCTGTAATTTTTAACATTTTTAACACAAAAATCATGATTTTTAAATAGTTAATTTGCATGAAATAAGTATTTGATCACCTACCTACAGGCCTACTGGTTCTCACAGGCCTGCTATTTTTTCTTTAAGAATGCACTCATTACCTGTGTTAATTGCACACCTTTGAACTTGTTACTTGTATAAAAGAAACCAGTCCACACACTCAATCAGTCATACACCCAAACCCCTCCAAAGGCCAAGACCCAAAAGCGACCCCGGGGCACCAGGGAAAAAAAATTTGGACCCAAAGGGGTTGGGGGTGGGGTCAAAAAGATAGGCAATGACGTCAATCTTTCCCTTTGGTCTTTGGGTCCATGCAAGATTTGCCTCATGGATAAAGGATATTTGAGAGAGTTCAGGGAAACACCCTGAAAAACATGGGAGGACCCTTGTCAATGACCGAATAGACTGGGACCACAGTCTCAAAGATTTTCATTAGTAATACACTATGCCATCATGGATTAAAATCCTGCAGGACATGCAAGTTCCCCCTGCTCATGCCAGCACATGTCCAGGCCCATTTGAAGTTTGCCAATTACAAGGAGGCATGGGAGAAGATCATATGGTTAGATGGGACCAAAATAGAGCTGTTTGGTATCAACTCCACTCGTCGTGTTTAAAGGAAGAAGGATAAATCTAACCCCAAGAACACCATCCCAAATGTGAAGCATGGGGGATGAAAACATCACATGTTTGGGGTGCTTTTCTGCAAAGGGAACAGAACAACTGCACTGTATTGAAGGGAGGATGGATGGGGCCAAGATTTTGGCCAACAACACCCTTCCCTCAGTAAGAGCATTGAAGATGGGTCATGGCTGGGTCTTCCAGCATGACAATGACTCTAAACACACAGCCATGGCAACTTGGGAGTGGCTCCAAAATAAGCATTTCAAGGTCCTGGAGTGGCCTAGCCAATCTCCAAACCCAATCAGAAATCTTTGGAGGGAGCTGAAACTCAATAAAGCCCAGAGACAGCCCTGAAACCTGAAAGAACTGGAGAAGATCTGTATGAACGAATGTGCCAAAGTTCCTGCTGAAGTGTATGCAAACTTGGTCAAGAAATACAGGAAAGATCTGACCTCTGTAACTGCAAACAATGGTTTAATTTCCAAATACTAAGTTCTGCTGTTCTATTTTATCAAATACTGATTTAATGCAAATTAATTATTTTGAAAAATCATGCAACGTGATTTTTGGAAATTTTTTTTTGATTTAGTTCAAAAAATGAAGTGTACCTATGATAAAAAATATAGACCTTTCCATTGTTTGTAGGTGGGAAAATTTGTATCAAATGCTTAATTTCCCCACTGTATGTATTCACTATGTTTTAAAAAGTGTTCACCCCTGCATTTTTTTTTTTTCTATGTTTTTTAGAAAGGGTTATAAGTTCACACCCAAGAAAAGGGAAAAAGCATGCCCCTGGTTGGCCCCAAAAAATTTTTATTTGGAAACAAAAAATTTAAAACTGGGGGAAAAAAAAAAAAAGTAAAAATGTGTTACCCCTTTTTTGTGTGTTTCAGTTCTATGTTGGGTCCAAAAGGGTTTTTGGGGCGACATTTTATGAAAGGGGTGGGCAGAAGTCTGGCTTAAATTTTTTAGCCCCGGGGCATCTAACGCAAAACCCCCTTTGCCCAAATTGGGGTAAATGGGCCCCACGACAATTCAAATGCATTACAGGGCGGGGGGAACTTTGTAAAAGCGCCTGATTTTTGGGCTGTTTTTGGGGGGGGCGGGGCGCACTAGAAATGCGGAATTAAAGGGAAAAACTTTCAAAGTGGTTTATTTTGAGACGGAAAAGTCTGTTTAAGGATGGGTTTCAATTTTATGAAAAAAATTTTGGGGGTTTTTGTTCTCCGTTTTTATCAAAAAATTTTTTTTAAGCCATTTTTTTTTTTTTCCCCCCGACTATCAACGGGACCTCCGTAAAGGGGTCATTTTAACGCTAGAAGTGGAAAAGCTGGGTTTTTAAAATCGGGGGCATTCTATTTCTAATATTATGCAATTTTTAAATTTTGGGTTTAAACACCAAAAAAACATACATGAAGCCCCTTTGTGTTTTAGTACTGGTGCACACAGGCTGAAGTGAATAAACTTATATGTAAAAATGGGCGGACTTTTATGAAGATCAAAACTTTGTTTGGGGGGGCCCGTTTTGCCAGATTCCCAAAATGAAAGCTTTGGGCCCCATGTATGTCGGCGCCCCAGGTGGGATAAAACATTTTCGGTTTTTTAAAGTCCCCTGGCCTACCAGTGGGGTGAGGGCAGTGCGGGGGCTCAGGGCAGGGAAACACTTCCGCCCCCAAAAATTTTATTTTTTGATTGAGACAGGCGGGGAAACCCCGCGAGAAAAACATTAAATATGTTGTAATAGGAAAAAAAAATTGTCTTTTTAAAAGGATGAAAAGAATAAAGAAAAAAAAACAAACTGTCTAAAAGCGTTTAAAAATGAAGTGAAAAAGGGATCATTTAAATTAAAGGGAAATTATAAAATCGGGTGAAGAAAAAATATCAGTCTAAAAATTTGTGAGGGCATGGAGTATGAATTTAAAAAAATCGGTTTTTTTTTAGGTGTTAAAAAATTTTCTGAAAAAAAGCTCAAACCCTTTTTAAAAAAATACTTTAAATTTAAAAACACTTACCCAAAAAATCAATAACGGGCAAAAATCAGGAATTGGGGTTGGAAATTTAAGGAAAAATAGGAATTTCCCTTCTGTAAGTCCCTTTTCTTTTGGGGGCCAAAAAAACCAAAACCCAAAACAGGGAAAAAGAGCGCAGGGGACCCCTTATTAAATAGGAGTTGTATTGAAACCCAAACAAATGAAAAGGCTGGGGCAAATTCCAAATACAGTAAAAAAGGGAGAAAGAGTTTATGGGGTTTAACTTGCGGGGGCTTGGGTATCCCGGCCAATTTTGTCGCGGCTACTTTGTCCCCTTATAGGGGCTATTTGGGGAGATGGGGGCACTGAAATCTCAGCTCCGTTTTTGGCATGGAGTATTTTGTAAATAGATTTGGTTTTTTTTTTAAGTGTAAAAAAATTCTTGTAAAAGTGCTCAAACCTTCTATAAACATACATAAAAAAAAATTACTAAACACGCGTTTTTTCACCGACGTACATCAGGAATTGGCTATATAGAAAATTGCCGGGAAATACAGTAATTCAAATTCTGTAAAAGGGTTTCATTGGTCGGGAAAAAAACCCAAACCAATCAGAAAATTGGGAGCGACAGTGGGCCCATTTTTAACCTATGGGTAGTTTTTGACCAATCAAATGGAAAAAAAGGGGGAGTTTAAAATTTCAGTTTAAAAAAGGCAGAAAGAGCTGATTGGTTGAGCCCAGGCGGCAGATTTGAATACCAATCATATGTAGGGGCATCTTTTTGAGTGGGGAGAAGGGCCCCCATAGAAAGAGCGCCCTAAAAGTTATTACTGTCTATGGGGAAAAAAATTTTTGTACTGTGATTGGTTGGGGGGGGAAAGGGACTGTCCGGGTTAGCCCAATTTGCGGGTGGGTATTATTTTTAAAGATTTTTTATTTGGGGGAAAAAAAAAGGGAGAGAAAACTTGTTTTTTGATTGGGGTTTAAAATTAAAAAAAGGGGGCAAATTTTTTTGGGGCCAATGGGGGAGTGGGGGCGACGCTCTTATGGGTTTTCTAACGCAATCTATAATAAAAAATTTACATGCTGAAATCAAATGTTTAGATCACGAAGTTGTACGATCTCTTTTAAAAAATTGAACAATAATATGGGTGTAACGAAAAATAAACAAAATAAATATTAATTAAATTTTAATTCATTTTTATTTTTTATTTTCGTTAGCCCCATATTATTGTTCATTTTATATACACATCGGTACAACTTCGCGAGTCTTATCATTTGATTTCGGGCATGTACAGTTTTATTATAGATTGCATTAGAAAACCCATAAGATCGTGTTCACACGGCTTATTCCCGATGGATTTGTGAGCCGTATTGTGCTCACAAATCCGCCGTGAATAAGGGGCGGGGCGGGGGCGGGGCCGCTCCCCGGCCCCATAGACTTGCATTATCCATGGGCCTGGTTATTTTGCATGTCACTTTCTCCCCCAAGCGGATTCCCCCGAGCGGGGAGGAGCGACGGAATCCACTGTTCTCTATGAGAGCAAGTGGATTAGTAATGACATGGACGGATTTGGCGCCGTTACTGCAGCGCAAATCCGGCGCGGAGTACGGCGCCAATCCGTGCCCAATTTAAACCGTTTTGAACGAGGCCTAAGGTGTCGCACGCTCTCCCATTGGCCAATTTTTCGCGCCTCTTTTAATTAGCCAATCACAAAAAGAGCTTGCTTTGCATTTCTTTTCCCCATTTGAATCTTATGAGTTAAGTAGCTCAAACCCGCTGATTGGCTAAGCAGGACGAGCCCCTCTTCCCCCAACCAATCACAGTACTTGAATATTCCATAGACCGTAATAACTTTTTGGGGGGCCTTCTTTCGCCACCTTCTTGCTCCACTCAAAATAGACGCATTCATATGATTGGTGGATTCATTTTCCCGCCTCTGGTTTTCAAACCAATCAGCTCTTTTCTGCCTTTTTTACTGTATTTTGAAACTGTCCCTCCTTTTCATTTAATTGGTCAATACTTTCCATTTTGGTTATAATTGTGTCAATGTCGCTCCTATTCTGATTGGTTGGTTTTTGCCGACCAATGAGAAGAGCTTACAGAATTTTAAACTAATGTATTTCCCCGCAGTTTTTATTTTCCCAAATTTCCCGATGTAGCGCCGGTGACGGCGACAAACGCGTTGTTAGGGATTTGATTGATGTATGTTTTTAGAAGGTTTTAGTCTTTTTACGATAATATTTGACAAACCCAATAAAAACGATTTTTTTAATCATACTCATGTCTCCACAGAGCTGAGAGCCGAGATTTCATTGCCCCGATCTCTCCTTAGACTACAATGGAACAAAGTAGCTCGCACTCTGATTGGCCGGGATAGCCAAGCCTCCGCTAGCTCAACCAATCAGCTCTTTTCTGCATTTTTTACTGTATTTTGAAATGTCCCACCTTTTCATTTGATTGGTCAATACTACTCCTAGTTTAATGGGTCACTGTCACTCCTATTATGATTGTCTGCTTTATGCCGACCAATGAGAAGAGCTTACAGAATTTGAATTACTGTATTTCCCGGCAATTTTCTATATCGCAATTCCTGATGTAGCGCCGCTGACGGCAACTAACGCGTTGTTAGTGATTTGATTGAAGTATGTTTTTAGAAGGTTTTAGCTCTTTTCAGATAATGTTTTACACCTAATAAAAACGATTTTTGGAATCATACTCCATGCCTCACGGAGCTCAGATGTATTTCTTTTGTGATCTTATATATTTTTCCTCTAATTTTCCGTTCTCGCTTCACTTCGCCTCCTCCGGCTCATTTAGACCACAATCAACTAGGTCTGCCTGTCAGAGCTGTCGAGTGCTGCAGTGCGCCGCACTTTGCCGACCCGCGATCATGCATGCCTCGGAGTATTCGAATGTGGTGTGTCCCGCCTCAGAACGCCCACACCGCATCCATTGCACGCCCCTTCATGTTAGGCGCATCCGAAAGTGGCGAAGGTTTCGCCTAACAACGCATCACTGTGTCCGACAGTGGATTCGGACCGTTGAGGCGCAGATTCCGCCAGAAATCGGGCGCAAATCCCGATCATACATGTCATCCGTAGTGTTTATGCTGTGGACATTTGCTTTATGGTGCCTATAGGTTATAATGGTAGCAACGGGCCTTATAAAAACCCTCAATTTAGTAGGGATTAAAAAATGTGAAAAAAGTCTGAAGTGTTAAAAATAAGAAAAAAGTGTTTTCCCTTTAAATTATGTTTTTGGATGATAACATAATCTATACAGTACCTAATTGGCTTTACTTTGTCTGTAATGACTCACACTATAGAGCAATCATGTTATTTAGCCTTAACACTGTGATATAAAGGCTAACATTTCTGTTTTTCAATCATTCCACCTTCAAAAAATCTAAATAAAAAGTGATAAAAAAAAATTGTATGTATCCCAAAATGGTGGCAAGCAAATTACAACTGATCCCTCAAAAAAGCAAGCCTGCATACAGATCTGTTAACATAAAAGTAAAAAAAAGTATAACTCTAAAAGAATGTTCAAACAAAAGGGAAAAG